>JAUZNK010002551.1:0-11401 GCA_035046665.1 Euphysa ruthae
TTAGTTTAGAGCCCTTTTTAAATAAGGGAGTAACTGAGGATATTTTAAGCATATTTGGGAAAACTCCAGTAGAAAATCATAAGTTAAATAGACGGCATAAAATAATAAAAACTTGACTGTTGAGATATTTAAGAATGACTGTTGGTATACTATTTGGGCCATAGGCTTTGACATTTATTAAGTTCAAGATGAGATTAAAGAGCTCAGTGCTATCAGTTGGGGAAAGAAACATACTACGTATATTGGGATTCTTGAGGTATGTCGAGAAATTAATATGAGAAGAATGAATTTTAGATTGTAGAGATTTTGCAATAGATGAAAAGTAAGAATTAGATATATTACCAACTTGAGAAGGATCTGTTATGGATATATTTTTTTACTTTCTACATTTTTAGCACTTACATATCGATTATTTAACTCACTCCTTCGTTTCGAAGATTTTATAATACCTAAAGTTACCCATGGTTTAAAACTACGTTTGAAATATTTTTTTTACTTGGTCGTTTAAGAGGAGCATGTTTATCTAATGTTAAATTTATTTTTATAAAAAACTTGTTATAGCACTCATTAGTGTTTACGCTATTTGTATTAATAATGTTATTCCAATTAGTATTTTTAAAATCAGCTATTAAGGAGGTTTTGTCAATATTTTTATGATTTCTTCTCAATAAGTTATGTTTTCGAGGAATAAACTTTCTATTAAAATCAGGGCAAATATAAAACTGAGGGAGATGATCCGAAATAGCAGGTGTCAAAATTATAATATTTGTAGCAGTAGAACTAGAAAAAATATTGTCGATAAGGATATGAGATCTATCATTCACTCGTGTAGGAAGAGTTATATAAGGAAGAAAATTATGTGATGAAACAAGGTTAAAGAACTCATGTGTATCAACATCACTGCTAGTTTTAATCAGATCAATGTTAAAATCTCCTAAGAGGACTACATTTTTCTTTTCTTTAGATATTTTATGTAAAATTGGGGAAAATAAATTCCAACATCTTCGCCTCTTTTTTCGGTTCAGTTTTTATAGCCAAAGTTGTATCCATCTATATCAACGTGCTTTAATAAGTATGGATTGTCTTTTAGCCTGGTTTCCGAGAATGTGATAATATCAAATTTATACGTGATAGCCATTTCTTCAATTCTGTAAATGTGGAGCAAATTGATTGTGTGTTAAAGTGTATAATGGATGTGTGCAGGACGTTTGCAGATATAATTTCTATTATTTCATCGTGTGTTTGGTCTCATTTCTCCGCTTCCTTTCGCTTCTCTTGAATTCCATTGGGGAAAAGGAGCACTGTAAGTATATACTTGTTACACAAATGTAATTGTGGGGTTCTTGCATACTTTTGGGTAAACTTTATTTGTTGACATTTTGCATGAGAAACTGAATGACAAGCAGCGCATAAGAAACGCTTAGCTTTGTTTTAACTGTTTTAATGTCAACTGAACACTTTGTAGCGTTGTTAGGTCGGTTTTATAGTTCATACTAACGTTAACTAATTGAAAAAGCCCAAATATTTTGGTCCAAATGGTTGCAAAGCAGTCAAACGTTAGGAAATTTTTGAAATTTGTATAACCAGGTTTATATCGTAGTAATAAAGTGCAAGAAAGCAAAAACTCACAAATGACCAAAAAACACAAAT
The DNA here is from genome assembly GCA_035046665.1 of Euphysa ruthae. Classification (NCBI taxonomy): domain Eukaryota; kingdom Metazoa; phylum Cnidaria; class Hydrozoa; order Anthoathecata; family Corymorphidae; genus Euphysa; species Euphysa ruthae. Next base: position 1,651 of record JAUZNK010002551.1, read on the forward strand.
TGATGTCCGCCCTGCTGAAATTTTGCATATACATAAAATATTCTTTCGGTTGATTTTTTGCTTCCTTCTAGTATTTTTTGTAGTGTGAGGAAATTTCACTATAAAGTTATTCATGAAACATTTGGACAAATAAAATTTTCTCCAAAAACATAGAGAATTTTCATTATTTATTCTAAATATTATTTTATAGCTTGAAATTAGCCTTTTCTTTATATCCTGAAATTAGCTATTTTTTCAGATTATAGAAACAAAAGAGACCGCCACATGTGATCCCCAAACAGAGTACAAGTAACTTCTCGTCCTTGTTAAAAGAAGTCAGTTGTACGTACGAGAAAGAATTAAAGTTCTTCCAGTTGATCTACACATGCAGAATACTCTTTTAAAACATGACATAAAAAAAAATTAGATACTAAATTAGATTCTTTCACAGTGATAAAGATCAAAATTTTTTCAAATAACATAGAGCCTTTTCATGGAAACTAAAAAAAAAAAAGAAAAAGAAAAACGACTTACGAAACTAACATCTATTACCCAGATTTTCAAAAGAAAATTCTTGGTACGGCCTATCCCTATAATATCATTTGTAATATCTAAGTCTGCACTATGCTAAGTCAATTCACTTGGGCCACAAAAATTAATGTTATGAGTATGGTCATAAATGATATCAGTATATGAGGCCCAACAAATCTTTTATATAACACTACAAGAGACTTTCTTGTTATAGAAAGTTGTTTTGTAAGACCTGTAATCTATTTGTGGTTATCTTTAAGCTATGTTTTATTTAAAGGTTAATATCGTATCAAGAGTTAGTCCTGAATGTTTATGGTGGAATGTCAACCAAAAGTTATTAAACATTATGGAAGAATGGATTAGCGGAGAAGATTTTTAGGGGAAAGTAATTTTAGTGGTTTTGTTTATTAGGGAAAGGATTACAAGAAATTTTTCGTATAGTAATAGCTTTTAACTGTATTGAGGTCACTTTTAAGTTATTAAAGCAGTTTTGAATTTCATCAGCAACAGAAAATGTTGATCTGCGAAACCTTTTTGAAATATTCATTAAATTACCATTCAAATCATTGATAAATAAAAAGGAATAGTGGACCCAAAACAGAACCCTGAGGTACAAAAGTAAGCAAATCCCTCCAAAAAGAATATCTCCTATTTGTAAAAAACTCTATGCTTTCGTTTAGTAAGATAATTCTTAGAAACAATTTGACATTATGAGACATTCCATGAACACCATGAATGATAAATAGACCTACAAACGGACTTATAAATTTAACGTGTAATTGCAACAAGAACTTGCAGGTTCAAAAAAGCCTGTTAACAAAAGAACTTCCAGGTCCAAACAAGCCGGTTAACACAAGAACTTGCAGGTTCAAACGAGCGGGTTAACACAAGAACTTGCAGGTTCAAACAAGCCGGTCAGCACAAGAACTTGCAGGTTCAAACAGGCCGGTTAGCACAAGAACTTGCAGGTCCAAACAAGCCGGTTAACACAAGAACTTGCAAGTTCAAACAAGCCGGTTAGCACAAGAACTTGCAGGTCCAAACAAGCCGGTTAACACAAGAACTTGCAGGTTCAAACAACCCGGTTAACACAAGAACTTGCAGGTTCAAACAAGCCGGTTAACAAAAGAACTTGCAGGTCCAAACAAGCCGGTTAACACAAGAACTGGTAGATTCAAACAAGCCTGCTAACAAAAGAACTTGCAGGTCTCAAACAAGATTTTAAATCAAATAAAAATTTTGTTGTTTTGAAAGTAGTCATATTAATTATTAGGATTTTGTTACGATTCATTTTTTTTTTCATTTCGTAACAACACGAAAAATTCTTTTTAGTAAGGAAGGTTTATTTTTGCTGACTCCACAGACCTTTGTGCCTAAATTTGGCTTAAAATTCGTCCTTAAATTCGAGCTTATTTTTGCATATTTTGTCTTGCCTTTCCATTTGTTAATTAATAATATTTGAGCAATAGAGAATCATTAAATCGAGACAATACTTACGAAACCAAAACCAAATCACAATTAATTTCAATACTGTCCACAAAGAATTTTATTTAAACGTTTGACAAAAGAATCATTAGCATTGCATTCGAATGTAAACATTTTTTTCATATTATTTAATTTTGTGTCTTTACAAAGGCGGGTGTTTTATACTGTAAGTTAAATTGAAATATATCGCTAAAATTTGTTGCGAGCTCACCATTTAAACGCTTCAGAAGAGACTAATATCTATGTCTTGGACGATGTTTTAGGATCGTTTCAATTATTACCAAATTTTGAGTTATATTAGGAAATGATTTCCATATTTGTTTAATCGACATAAAAATATTATTAGGACATTACTGTTATCTTTATTCTTCTCAACATTATTGTTATCTATATTTTCCTCAACTTTACTATTATCTATATTATCCTAAAAATTACTTTTATATATGTTCTCATTAGCACTGTTGTCTATATCCTTCAAGCATCACTGTTGTCTATATCTTCCAAGCATCACTGTTGTCTATATCCTTCCAAGCATCACTGTTGTCTATATCCTTCCAAGCACCACTGTTGCCTATATCCTTCCAAGAATCACTGTTGTCTATATTCTTTCTACTCAATAACACTTTCTTTATTTTAAATATTAGGCGACACTAAATATGAATTCTTTATGACAGCATAATCTAATGTAAAAGTTAGCCGGAAGAGCCGGTTTAATGTCACAAATTGTTATTATTACGGCAGGAATGGTTTATTTCTCGTCTGCAAAATTTTTTAGCATATATATTAATTGTTTTGCTACAACATTATAAAGGTCAAGACGGTATTTTTTCGCAGCTATTCTATCCAAGTTAACACTTAAGCACCTATTTTTTTAATGATGTCATTCATAGATATCTAATCAGTCACAAAGTTTGTTGAAAATAATTTCTTTTAAATATCTTATGTGGGAGCTATCCGTAGCAAGTTATTATCTCTACTGTAACAGAATCTTTTGTAGATATCATTAGAGCAAACTTTGCTCTGTTGCTTTACCTAGTTTAGATGAATAATAGGAAGGTTGCGATACATATTTGCGATTCTCATAGGCTCCATTTTGGCGCATAGCTAAACCAATGTAATTTTTTATCTTCATAAACTAGCTTGAAGCTTTCAAATTGCTTTTGGAAACTCAGGTTTAAGACATTAAACAGTTCTGGTTTAATTTTTCAGACGCCAAACTTTATTTTGAAAATTTTTCGGATTACTCAGAAACGCAAACGTTTTTTGATAAGCAAGAAAATATTTTCTTCTTCGAAATTTTTTTAAGAAAAAGAAGTAGGAATTTGAAAAAAATTACCCTATTTGCTTTACCTTAAGTATTAAAAGGCAAAAAACAGTTTCCGAATTTTTTGAAAAATTCGTTTCTCTTGGTTTGTTTGTTAAAATTCTTTGATATGACATTAAGTGATTTCCATATGTTATCTCCAAGTCAAAATTCTTTGATATGACATTAAGTGATTTCCATATGTTATCTCCAATATTGTCAAAGATTTAATTAACCGCGCGATTTGAGCTCCATGACATTTTGTACAAGTATTTCGAACGGACTATCATCATCCACTATACTTGGAGTTGCGAGTTCCCAGATACACACGCCTTTTTTAAACAGTTTTCTTCAGTATTGTAAGATACTGCAGCTTATGACTTAACCAATATATACATCTTCAAAGATGTCTATTTTTGTATATTTTACATTATTGATTTATTTCTTTTGGTGTTTTACAATGTTGGTGCTATAAAATGTTAGCTTAGTCCATCGGTTCTGTTTTGTATGTAGTGCTGGCAAATCCAGTTATGCTTAGAGAGAAAAATATGACTGTTGAAATAGACAAAAGTTTTTGTCAAACGAAAAGCGAATCATGGCTGGAATTTTCCAAACCAGTGTGTAGTTGGTGGTATATGCAAAGAGGCGAAGGGTTTTTTTCTGCCTGCTGTATATTATTGAAGCGCAGTAGCATTGCTACCAATTATTTAAGCTTCAATACGCCCTGGTATCACGATAATATAAGATATGTGGGACGCATATGGTGAAATTCGAGCACATGTGTTCCAGAATTCACCGGAACACCGGAACAATGTCAAAATATAAAAAATAGTAGGAAAAAGCTAAAGAAGACACAGGAAACAGCACAGAACCCACCCAAGAGACAGCACAGAACCCACCCAAGAGATAGCACAGAACCCACCGAACAATGAATTACAGCTATTTATGAGAATGGATATGGCAAAAAAAAAATGCTAATCAAATTGACAAAATCGTAAGTTTTCTCCACAATAAATAATTAAATTTAAAAGGAAGCATTTTTTAAGTATTTACATGTTTTAAAGGATATATTTTTCTTCTCAGAAACAAAAGAAAGGTATTTTGAATATATTTGAGAAATTGTCGTATAATTGGTTAGGTTAAAAAAAGAAAATACCGAATTTTCGACCAGATTTTTGCAAAATTATTCGCAGTTTTTTAAAAACTTATAGCACAATCAACCTAAAAAAGGCAAAAAAATATAAATAGGATTACTTATCATTTCGCCTTGTTTGAGAGTTTTAGGCAACATCGATTCGATGGAAATGCCGGAAATGTTGGAAACAGTGTATAGCTATGATTTACTCAATCGATTAAACCAATCTCCCACAGCAAGTAGTTTTTAAAATAAGTTTTTTCAATTGTAGTTTTTTTTTTACGAAATTCAAAACTAATATTGTAAGAAATCATTGCTTAGACTAATATTTTACCTTAATTTTCTACTGTTCAATAGTCTGAATGTTTTGCAAAAAATCTATTATAGTTCTTATTGAAAAGGCACATAAAATCACTGAAAGCTGTTTATAATGACTGTATATTGAGTCTTTCGAAAATTTTGGAAATATAAAATAGTTGTAGTATTCATAATAGACACTAAACCAGTTGAATCCAAAATTGCTTTGGATTATTTTTGATCGTAAGGTTACGCCTTTTAATTTTTAGACTTTGTGTCTTGTTAAACTCCCAGTTGCTCGCACTGTTACTTATGTAAAAAATTCCCTACAATATAAAGCTAGTTTTTGTGGAACACCCTTCCAGATAATATTAAAAACAGTGCAAGTGTTCCCATTTTTAAACAGAAGGTAAAACTCTGGAAAGGAAGTTGCACATGCTCTTGTTGGAAATAATTCTTTGTCATTTTAAAATTGTGTTACCTCTTTGTTTTATTTTGTTTATTATATTTTTTTACGATCTAAAACTTTTTGCGGAATATCGGCTTTTCGAAAATTAATCTGTCACAATACGAAAACACGGATACGCCGGAATTAAAAAAATTTTTTTTTAAAGGAATACGGACCGGTGCTTGTGTAGAAAGTGTAGAACGTTGGATATGTATTCGGGTAGTTTATTAGCAGAAATACGAACGGAATTCCAGATGATTCTTTTCAAAGTAGCGCATATAACATACATGATTGATCCTTTATAATCTTCTCAAAAACAGTATGCTGTTTATGAAATGAATCTTTAATTCATTTGTAAATCACTTCTTCCATGAAGACATAACTTGAATTTTAAAAGCTTCAGCTAATATTAGCCATTTTTATACGGAGTCTACTTAAGGGTTAACATATGTTGAGCATTTTGAGTTTAAGTAGCCCCAGCATAAAATCGGACTACAGCTGGTTTGGCTTAAACTTGTAACATAAAGCAAAACACACAAAGTCCACAATATAAAAACGATTTCAAGCTGCTTAAAGTGTGCTATATTTAAGGAGATACATTGATCAACGCATATAGATATAAGAAGTAAAAAGAAAAGTAAAAACATTTAAAACGAGGAGATTTTATGTAAGAAGTTTTTAAAATAAATTCGGGGTATTAATTTCTCTTGCTGGAGAAACTTTTAATATAGTTTGCAGAGTGTTAAGCTCAAAAATGTATAATAATTATGTTAATTATGTATAATAATTATGAAGCAGAACGGAGAGCTGAATTGATCGGCTTTATAGAAAACTATAAGTTTTCGTGTGTTAGTGCTTGGGACGGTTTTCATGTATACATAAATAAAAATCTTAAGTCACTTTACAGTTTTAAAAAGAGGTATGGTATATCAAATATGGGACTCGAAGGGTATAACAAGCGTTTTTTGTATTTAGCATTCGTTGCAACAGAAAGTACACATGATACACATTTGCTAGAGTACACGAATCTACCAAGAAATACTCAATGGTGGTGTCATACCGAATTACATAATGCAGTTAGATGGTTTTGGGGAGATACCTCTTGTTACAGTTGGCTATAGTATATTTCCTAGCCACCCGTGTTTGATAGAGGTATATAACGAAGAGGCAAAGGGTCCGAAACAACGTTGGTGTATTAAAAAGTTGTTTAGTGCTCGTAATTACTGAAAATGCACATGGTATGCTAAAAGGAAAATTCCGCATATTAAATAAAGACACAGAATGCAAAATGTTTAACCTAAAGTATATAACCATGTCTTGTATAATGTTACACAACTTTTGTATCTTGGTAAATGACCCATGCGAACCTAGATGGTGTTTAGAGGTAGATCAGTTGGATCTCATGCGAAATCCAGCAATTCATAAAGAAGATAAGGGTTCTTCGGATCTTTGTCGATCTTTGAAAATTTCTAACTGGCTTTAGAATTTGTAAACAGTGAAAGTTAGTGATTCCTTTTAACACTATAAAAATACTTATTTAAAAGGATTTATAAAAAATTTGAATATTTAAAATCCGACCAAATAAAAATACGTGTATTTAATAAAAAACTTTATACCGGTTAAATTGGCCAATTCGAAGTAAAAATTTCTCCATATAACCCTTTTCGCAAGTTATCCTTATATTGTCGCCACAACCAGCTTCACCTTAACTCCATTTGTTGTTAATCTCGATTAACAACAAAAAACTAACAACAAATTAAGTTCCACCTACAGGGTAGGCTACCATTACACCAATCAAGCTAACTTCACATCGTCAAATGTGATCACAGTGGAGTCCCGTTGTCTTGACATCTTAAGGGATTTCCAGATTGCAGTACAAGAAGATCACAAAAGACAACGTCTTAGATACCAAAAGTTGGAATATCGGTAACACAATGAGCAAAAAAAAAAGAAGTTTAATGAGAATTTTAAACAAAAAAAAGTCGTGATAAATTGTGATTAAAATATTGAACTTTAAAACAAATGTTTAGAATTTTTCCGCAACTCACAAATACACAAAACAAAGAGATTGTGTGCAACTAACTTTGTACTAACTGGCCATTAAACTTTTATGAGATTTTCACTCATAAAATTCTAAATAACTCCTTATTTAATTCCTCCATTTGTCGGATATCATTGGAAAGATGAAGAAAAGACATATAAAATTTCGTGAAAATCTACTAAATTAAATGATTCGGTAAAAAGTTATCAACGGTCAAAAAAATTTCCCATTTTCTAGGACACTGTGACAAAATGCTTTATTAAGCTCCATTAAACCCCCTCTCTAATAAACGCCCTTTGAAATCCTAGAAATATTTTATAAGCACTCCTCTCTTATAAACATCCCCCACCCAGGGCGTTTAATGCAGAAAATACGGCGTACCAATGAAAGATTAAACCTAGTGGAAAATGACTATACAAATATAAGAACAAAACTTTCAAGAAAACTTTTTTCGCGGAATTTATTTTCGTGACTTGCTCTTAATTTTTTTTTTTTTTTCATAATAACGTATAGCTATCGTGAAATTCAATTTTCCACCTGAAAAAAATGTCATCTCTTAAGCGGAATTAAGTGTCCACTCTACAATTAAGTATGAAAAGAGTATTTAAAACTATATACAAAACAAAATACAAAATCATTTCAAAAAATTAATGTTTTTTTCATATGGCGCACTAAAAACACGGGTCAAATGAACGTTAATTGGAAGAACGGAAATTATTTAAAAAGCTCTTACAAATGGAGACCAATTATCAATTATCTTGTTGCATATTGACTTGTACCTGTGCATTAAGAACGCCATATTTTTCCATCTTCCAACTAACTCAAAATAAAAATTTCAGCAAACAAAAGTAATCCCATTGCACTAAATAGTTACATTAATAAACACTTAGAATCTTAGAATACTAGATTATGAGCGATACTTCTAAGATAGACTAAAATTGGTCGATTTGGATAATCATCGAAGATTCGCAAAATTCTCGCGTGGCAATCAGAGTAACTCTTCCTCTGAGCTGGTGCAGCATGACCACCTTGATATTGCAAGATTGACGCTCGTACGCACTTTTCTTCTTTTTTCAAGATATTAATAAACTTCTAAAAGTTTGGATGAAATGAAGAAAGATGCCCTTCTCGGCAACTCTTGGTCTGTTCTTTGGTGCATATTCCAAAAATTGATTTCAAACAATGGATTTCGGCGAGGGGCATTTAGGCGATATCTACAAAGGTGTCTTCAAAGTATTCTAAATAATCATCCGCATCTCAATTAAAATTATTTCGTATCTCTTGGCAAAATGTTTTACGAAACTATTAATTACATCGTTTGGTGGAACAAAGGCTAATGCAGAAACATCGTTTGGTGGAACAAAGGCTACTGCAGAAACATCATGATTTTTTTGAAAAAAGTCATAAATTAATATTTAAAAAATTAAAATTAAAATTAATTAATAAGTCATAAATTCATACGAATAACACTTTCAGACGTCGCATTTCTTGAGCATAGTTTTCAAGCAAGTACGCAGACCACGCATTCGAAGATGCATTTGTTTCATTATGGTCGGTACTTTTGCCCTCCATTTCATGGTATGCTAATAACGTCTCTAAGTAATGGGCCATGAAGAGACTGAAATAAAATTGACAAGGGTTCGCTGGCAGTGACAAAAGAGTAAAGCATATTGAAATCTCTTTTTTTCAAGTTTTCTTTTTCCGTTGATGATAGCTGTAGCTGTCGAAACGTAGCCTAAAATAAATTTGCTTGTTCATAACAGGATAAATTCTTCATTATTCATTATGACTGAACAGATAAGCGAAAATATTTTTAAAGAAGTGTGTCTCTGAATTTAATCAAGTCTAGACATGCCGTGTCTGCTCTTGAATTCTTAGACATCGTATCAGTCTATTTTTTATATATAAATTTATCACCGAATAAAGTTTATGCCTAAATTTGGGAAATTTTTCCTAAATCTTCAGACTTTCATTTTTTTTGGCTATTTTAGTATTTTAGAGGAAAAAGGAATAATTGTGACGTTTTTTGGAAGACTCTACCAGTGAACTGTGAACTGTGACCTGTAACCTGCGTTTTGTAACTGCCGTGTTATTGATTCATCGTAAACGCCTATTTAATTACCCCATAAAAGGAAGTAATATTTTGACGAGAGAAATTAATCGGGGGCAATTATCTGGGGGGCAATCCTTCGGGGGGAAATCTTCCGGGTGGCAATTTTCATGGGGGGCAATTCACCAGGGGCAATTCTGCGGTCACGAAAAAAAATCAATAATAAAAAATAAATAAAATGCAGATTTTGAGTTGAGCATAATATATAACGTAAATATTATAGTGAATTGAACATAAAAAGCATTTCAAAACTGTTGATAGAGAATTTATTCGTACTTAGCTACAGTTCTGTTGTATATTAATCACTGGCAGCGTAAGAAAACTTGTTTGTTGAATTCCGTCGCAGTTTTCTATCAGCAATTATCATATACAATTTTTAACTTAACCAAAAAGTTTGCCATGCATTCGCAAACATTTATATA
>JAUZNK010002552.1:0-11401 GCA_035046665.1 Euphysa ruthae
TATATGAACCCTTTTAAAGTGGGGACAATATATAGCCAAGAACCAATTTTTATAAAAGGGCTAACGGGTTTGTTTCTGGTGTACTTAGATCTTCCATTTGAGCTTACGGTAATTAACCGCTCAGCCAGACAACCAAAAACTTTTAAGATTTTAACCTTTTGTAAACAATCAACGAATGGTTTCTTGGAATAAAATGGCGGTCTGATAACTTAAATAGTTACTGCGGTAGAAAACCTATGTGAAATATATTCAGTATTAACAGGCTTTACACTTTTCTGCATCTAAGTCAAAGTCAGATTTGTGATAACATAGGTTTACAAAATTTTACTGGCTTGCAGCTCCATCAGAAAAATATATAATTGACGATATATCGGGAAAATCTCTTTAATAAATTTCGTAATATACTGTTGCACAACATTAACAAAGCATGTGCCGTGAACCAAGTCATTTGATAAGAAACAAAAAGATGTGTTTTAAGGTCGCCTCTTTCTTTCAAATAAATTACTATTGGATGGGATGTGCATTACGTCTTACACATGATGACTTTGTAATTCATGTTAGAAATTTGATGTTCTCAACAAAACCACCGGATATCAAACATTGTGACTCAACCAAATATTCTTTAAAAGGCCATAGCTCTTGCGCTTTTGATGTAAATGAGTGGGTGACTACTATATCTATTTTTTTTACAAAGAAACTCTTTATAGTAATACAAAAGCATAGTTCGATCAATCCACTGCTATTGGTTAAAAAATTTATCACATAATTTGTTATCCAAGAGGGTTTTCAAACTACCTGTTCCAGGACAATGTGGAAATTGATTTATCATACGTTCAGAGTTAATAAGATTTGGATACAATAACATCATATAAATCTTTATATGTCTTGTTTCCTGCTAACTTTGGATTTTGGTGCTATGTAAAAACACATACAGATCCTCCTGAGTCTGATAAGATGCACTATTTTGGATGTTAGAAATAAAACTTAGAAAAAACAACTTTTATCTGAAGTATCTTTTTCTTGAAATCTTGATAAAATTCATTTAAATTTATTAGCATTAATCTTTTTTGCTTATGTACATTTTTTCCACTATTTACAGAAACTTTTCTACCTAGCACAAGACGTGAGTTTTCGTCATACTGATACAAGTAAGCTATCAAATTTTTTACATCTCTCTGTAGCACTATACCTGCTTTAGCAAAAGAATACCTTGTTCTTCATCCTTTAATTTCATAGTCTTTCGTATAAAATATTCTGAGACATTAAACATTTTGCGACTTTTTCTCTGCTCCATGAAGCAGATGTCAATCTTGATAATTGTATTTTTTACTCAATATTTTGATGTAATGAGTTTTTCTTTTATATCAGTATTTACACAATTAATATCATGTTTTTCATGCGATGGACAGACCAGGCTCTTCTTCTGAAGCAACTCCAAAACCTTCATTAATTAGCTCCCGTACTTTTTTCATAACTTTGTCCAACTTTTGTTTGGCTTTAATTCGCGTTTATTACTTACCATGGAATTTGACAGTTGATATTTTCATTATCTGTAAGCCAGTTTTTTTTTTTTAGATTCCTCAGATTCTTTATTGGATGAGGGGACGTATTCTCAATATCTGCAATTTTGCCACATGGAAAAACATATTCTTTTATTTTATCTAATGAACTATAAACTAATTCTTCTTTTTCATTAGGTAAAAGTATTTTCAGTTAACAAACTTATATTTATAATTCAAAAATATCCTGTTATCAAGTTTTTTAAAAATTATCAGTTAATCTCAATTAAATTATCTTAATTAAATATCTTTTTTGTCAATACATTTTAAGTAATATTTTTGAATTCTTCACTGTCCAAAATATTAACTTACACATTTTCAGCTGAATTACATCTATATTTCTGAAAATATTGATTTTTTTCAGGCGTGGTTTATGATGACTTCAGAGGTGAATATCTTAAAAATCGCATTTTCCTCTAAAGCACCAAACTTTGAGAGAAAAAAAATGTAACTTTGTAGAAATGTACACCAAACTATGCAGTTTTAAGAAAGAGTAATGGCTTAAGACTTCTGTGATATAAGTTTGGAAACAGTCAAAATTTTTTTTGTTGTTGTTTTATATTTACTTAGGCGCCAATTTTGAATTACTTGCCTTTCTAAATGGCGTCCTACTAATTTTCAGAATTTTGGCATGTATATTTCTGAAAATAATGTTTTTCTGGCGCCGTGTGCTAGGGAACCAAAACCTCTAAATCAAAAATATGCTGAGTCAGCGAAATATCAAATGCGAATAAATTATTGAACCGTCATTTATTACACCTTCAAATTTTCATCGGTTGTAAATGTGCTTGTAGGAGTAAAAGCACAAGACATATCCAAAACCCTATATTTTTTTGGTGACAGGGCCTCGATTTTTTGATGTGAAATCAAATGTGTCTCAGAGGCAGGTCATACTTTTTAAATGCATTAAGCCTCCAGTTCGAGCTCAGCCGTGGGTGGTCATCTTTTAATGAGTTGGAATTTAAATTATCTCCCGCCATCATGGTAAATAAATAAAAAAGAGTGTGTGTAAAAGGCATTTAGCATTAAAAATCCAATGAAATATGTAATATGACCATAATATCTAAAAATGCTGAATTTTTGGCAAAAATCTGGGGCATATTACCGTTTGAGCCAAAAATATAGGACCTTCCAACGCTTAAACTTTCTTAGAAATTTGATATCTTTATCACGTACATATTAAGGAGCACTTCCAGAAATTTACAGCTTAATAATTTTTTTAAGATTACTCCAATTTTGCTCTTAAACCCAGTGTACTTTATGGAATGCCATGGATCCGTGGCGCGGTGTTAATTTACTCGTAAGCCCAATGTATTTTATTAAGTGTCACGGAACCCTGGCGCGGTATTAATTTACTCGTAAACCCAGTGTATTTTACTGAGTTTCATGACTTCCTGGCGTGGTATTAATTTACTCATAAGCCCAGTGTACTTTATTGAGTGCCATGAGTCCCTGAGCCGGCATTGATTTATTCGTAAACCCAGTGTACTTTATTGAGTGCCATGAGTCCCTGAACCGGCATTGATTTGTTCGTAAACCCAGTGTATTTTATTGAGTGTCATGAGTCCCTGGAACAGCATTGGTGTGCTCGTAAACCCTGTGTGTTTTATTATTTGTATTGGGTCCCTGGCATAGAATTGATTGCACATAAATCCTGTTAGTCAAGGGTTTCGGTTAAAACTTGGGTAAAAAAAAATGTATTTAGCTGAAAATTTCAGAATGCGTTCGTTAATATGTGTATGATAAAATCAAAACTCTGCTGAAGTACTGTTACTGATTGAGAAGTAACCTTGTCGTCATTCACATGCTTATTTTAAATTAAAAAATAGCAGTGAAGTGGCGGGAGGTCGTAGGATGGGGAAGGAAGTGCGGAGAGGTGCTAAATATGATTATAATTGTTTTGACCCACTTGAAAAATATCCTAGATCCGCCCCTACACGATTTGCGAGTTATAGCAATGAAATATACGAATTGATATATTTTCTGATCAACTGAAATAAAAATACAGAAAATCTACTTGACATATTTTGGTTAGAATAATTTTAACAGAACAACATGGATTAAACATTAAATATTATTTCCTTATTAGGAAAGTAAATCTTAAATCAAAAAGAAAACTATACCTAGTTATTAGTAAAACTTAATTATATTTATAATATTTATAATATTTCACTCGGTTTTATACAGATATTTGTTTAAAATACATGTATTTGCATGTATTTGTTTTTTCCAAAGATCCCTTGCACAGAGAAATATTATTTTATGCAGAACTATGAGAGAACGTATTATGATTGGTGCTTAATAATTATGTAATTTATGCAATAATGTTCTTTGAAGTTAATACGAAATAAAAGTTTGTTAGGACGTAGTCTCTCGGAATAAACATTTTTCGAGCGGAAATGTTTGGGACTAGTTTTACATACATCTTGAAAAGATGAAATAATTGTATAAACGTAATTTTTAGCGATTTTTTTTTTTTATTCTTGGCGATTGGGAAAGCCCCTCGATATAACGGACGAAACAGAGGCTAATTTACACCCTTAGCATTTCCGTCACACTCTTGTGTGTGTAATTATATGTGATGTACTTTTATTGTTTTTATTGTTTGTTATGTGGATAAAGTTATAAACACTCGTTTTTTATGAAAATCAGACAGACAATGTGCATTGGAAATGTAATAAGATTCTGCACCCATTTTTGTCCTGAACGAAGGTTTGAATGGATGAATTTTTGTCTTCATTGTGGAAAACTCCCAGAACAACAGATTTGATTTAATATTTTGGCAGAATAGTTGTAGAACGCGATGTAGTTATAACTGATTCGGATGATGTACAAACGAATCTTTAGGTTCAATCAACAAGGTAATTCGATACTTTATTTTGTGTTGTACTATTTATATGTTCGCAACTTTAGACTAGTGATTTGGGTTTCTGCTTAATATCAAAGGGTCAGCATCTTTGGGCATTTATGTTGTTATTATATGCATACCATAGATTTTCCCGTAAGAGCAGCACAGCTTAAGTTCGGTGATTAAATATCACTTTGACTACTTTTGTCGTTTTGAAAAGCAAATGGCGGTCAGATTCTGACCTGTCGTGTCAAATCAAAGATATGATAAGAAGAGGGTCAAGGGAAGAAAAATTCGCGGCAATTTAGCCCTGGTTTCCGCGGGAAAATTCAATCCAAATTATTTCGCAGTGATTTTTGCGACAATTTTGTGACAATTTCTTCCTGCGAAAGTTTCATTAAAATATTTAATCAGTTTTTTAGGTAATTAATAGATGCTGCGTATGCCGATATAACAGACGCTGCGTTTTTAGAAGCGCGGATCAAAACTAGAATGGATGGTGGATTGGGAAATGGTTCTGGCCCGAACGGGTTTGATCTGAAATTAAATACGACAAAATTACCTTGCACACGTTTATATCGCAGAGCTTCTCGATAATAATTCCTCAATGGAATCTTTTGAATGAATTTATTCAATGAACTATTGAATGAACTTTATTCATGTAGAACCCAAAGAAGTATATGACGTTAACATTAAGATATAAAAAGGTAGTGATGATATACCACTATCACTTATAAAAACTTTCTCACAGTCCCATAATTGCTGATTGCACTAATACTTCGTTGAATAATGGAAAATTTCAAGACGTTCTTAAATGGGCACATGTATATCCCATTCATAAGAAGGAAGATACATTTGAGAAATGGGAACTACCGTCCTATCAGTATTCTTCCTACACTATCGAATTGGTTTGAAAATAAATCAAATTTTTATAAATAACTGTTAGGAATTAATATTGATTCTAAATTGACTTTCTCGAAACATGTACGAAAATTATGTACTATAGCAAATATCAAACTTTCTTGTCTGCTTAGATTTATGAGCTATTTTGATATTTTACAAAGGAGAACCCTCGTCAATAGTTATGTTTTATGTAGTTTTTTATATTACCCTCTAATATTTTGTAATAAAACTGATTATAACTTTATCCATCGTGTTCAAAAACGAGACTTACGGGTAATCCACAATAAAATTGAACTTGGTTTTAAAGAACTGCTTCTCTTGGAAAATGCAATCAGCGTTCATGGAAAACATTTACAGAGTCTAATAACAGAAAGATGTCACATAAATTCTAAGAAATTCTTATATTTTGAATCTCCCACCTCGAAATCGGGTTTAGGTCCAAAGATAGAGCAAAAAAGGCTACGATCCCTAATTTCGAGTGTCTTTAAAGAATCATTTAAAACGGCAAACGAATGAAGCTATTATACGAAGGTATAAACATTTTGGGAATAAGCAAGTATTTCTAAAGGAAGTAGCAATAAGGAGGATCACCATACACTTGGCAGTTAACGGTATATATTAAACTCAAAAGATCGGGAAAAGGTAGTATAAACAACGCTAAGATTTAATGCAGGCATGGTATCCAATAACAAAGGAAAGTAAATTAAATTTGTGACAACCAGTGTTTTTTACTATATGTTTTGTTACCCTATGAATTTCAATACAGTTTTTACCTCATACGCATGTTGAATATTACGTCTGAATGAAGTTTGGATCTGACTGGAGTTTCATCCCTTCAGTCAAAGTGTAAAATCAACATCAATACACCATCCAAATCACATGGTTATATCTTTGATATTCTAATTATATCAAATTATTTGTTTCACCTAATTTTGGCTTGATGACTACATTAGCAGCAAGTTTATATATCATATCACTTTTAGATAGTTTGTACTAGACCTGTCTGAACAATGATATTATGTTATTGCTGACTGTAAGCTTCCCATGTAAATTCGATAGATGATGCAGCAAACTTTACTTCTTTTGTAAGTATTATTATTGGTTTTCTCAGTTTGCAGCACTGATATCATTTCCAGAATAAAAATCACACAATCATCAATCACACGAAAATCAATCAGTTTAAAAATAACCGCTTTTGAATTAAGGCATCTTATACTAACTAGTTAAATATGCATGTGTGCTGTAGAAAAAATGCTGGAAGTTAGAATTGATCTGTCGAAGTGATTCCTGAAATTCTTTGTTTAAACTAGAATTAATGATACCAGTCAAACGTAATGTGTCTTTGTGTAATCTTTAATAAAAATATAATAAAAATAATTCACCGTATATTTTTTTAACGGAGGGCCAATAATTATCTTCAAGCTATTTATTTCAAAAGGTTCCAACCAGTTTGGTTCTTGTATGCTTGTAGCTCCCATTTGAGCTTACTGTAAATAACTGCTCGGCCAGTAATTCAACTGAGGTTGTCATGTGATTCAATTTCTCCAATGTTTGATAACCTATCTTTCATTTTGAGATTTAATTTTTTATTGATCAGTTTTGATTAGAAAAATTGGTTTCTGGTAACATCAATTCTTGCAAAATTTCAAATAGTCTTTTTCTTTTTTCATTAATTATAATTATTACCAAATTTCATATAAATACAAGAACTATTTAACCGGAAGCCTTTATCATTCTTAAAAATATTTATTAACAATATATCAACTAATATTTCCATTTTACAATCCAAAATCTATCTTCAAAGTATTTTTTATAATTTTTGAATATTTTTTAATGTTTTTATTTTTTTATTGTAGGTTCCTACCTAATGCTACACAAGCGTTGTGTAATATACATGTATACCTAATGCTACACAAGCGTTGTGTAATATACATGTATACCTAATGCTACACAAGCGTTGTGTAATATGCATGTATACGTAATACTACACAAGCGTTGTGTAATATGCATGTATACCTAATGCTACACAAGCGTTGTGTAATATACATGTATACCTAATGCTACACAAGCGTTGTGTAATATGCATGTATACCTAATGCTACACAAGCTTTGTGTAATATGCATGTATGGTACGGGCGCAAAGTATCAAGCTAATAGTCGAAATCTATCCAGGTATTTCGTTCAAATAATTTCCTTCATATCTTAATTTCAATATTCTGCTAAAAAATTGCATTTCCAAATATTTCCCTTAAACCTTGCTTTCAAATATCTCCTTGATTACCAAACATTTTACATTATGTTACATCATTGTATTTTTATGGAAATAGTTTTATACATTTGTAAAGTGATCTGTAATAAGTTACTTCTCAAGGCGTTAAAAAAGTTAGACATTCGCAAAAGTTTTATGATCTACTTTAATTCACATTTTCAAACTAAATGTTAAATTACTGTTTGATAAAATAAGTAAAACGCATATTTAATTACTAGACTGTTAGATAAGGTTAACAAAACGCATGTATAATTACTGTTAGATAATGTAAAAGAAATGATCCCAAATCTAAAAGAAATTTGTTGAATCTTAACTGAAAGAATTTAAAACTTTTACGGGTTGAAATATACAAAGACAAATCATTTGCAGACAGAATCACTGTTTTTTAGTTGACTGGTGAAAGAATGCTTAAAGTTAGTAATAATAAGATGATTTTTTCATGTAAACTCTGTGTAAAAAAAGAATCTGACCGGTTTCGGCTCTTCTTTTGATCCTGTAGATAAATAATAATCAAGTCAAATAAAAGTAGTGTTTTTCAAGCGATTTTTAAGCCAATCAAATACCAAGGTTGTAGTTTTAAAGAAACAAAATCATCGAGACAAAATATTAGACGGAAAAAATTTCTTATTCTATTCGTCGTTATTCAGGTTAACGATACAGTTCATGGAACACCGAATGGACATTAATTAGATAAACCTAGTTTATCTCAGAAATACCGAATTTTTCCGCTGATAATCCTAGTTTATCTAAGTGTCGATAAGATAAGCCAAGTTTATCTGTTGACATTCATTACTTGTTGTATTAAATTAAAAGGTCTTCTTCGGTTTACATTGGGTTTATATTTGTGAAGGTAATTTTTAAATTAAGTTAATCAGCGGAAAATGTCGGTATTTCTGTAATAAACTAGGCTTATCTAATTAATCTCCATTCGGCGCTCCATAACAGTTAATACAATAATAAGAAACAGTAAAATAAATCTCAGGGCATGAATAAAAATTCTATTTAAGTATTGGAAAGAAAAAACATGTGCTGAAATTATATCAGAGGAGAAAACACGCTCAAATGTGCATGGAAATTTGCACGGAAATTGGTGTGCTGGGAAATAAGTGTCTAGGAAAAACTTTTACTTTTGATCCCATCCTTCCCTCCTGTCTCCTCTAACCCCCATGAAAAAATTTTGTTGCCAAATGAAGTCAAATTATATGATATATGAAGTTTTATGATTATATACAAGTAAACAGTGTACAATGTTTTTTCACTCTGGTAGCTATACTATAATCATTCGCATAAATCATTATTGTTTGACAAAAATACCCTCGAAAACGTATTGTAACAGAGTGCTGTATGTTTTTTAGAGAATACAGTGCATATGCATCACTTTTGAATGATAGTTTTTTTCAAAATTTTGTCACTGATTTCTTTTATTTAGCGGATACTCAGTTAACCCTTTCCCCTATCATGGCCAAACTGATGTGAAGTGTGACGTAAATAATTTGTCATTGGCCACTTACTATTATTAGGAATTGAACTTGGAAACTGCCCGCTTGCGTACTTGATAATGCCGATATAGAAGAGAAGCCTGTTGACTCCTCCAGTGATGCTTACAAGATTATAAATAACATATTTTCCAGCCTCAATATTTGTCCCTGCTGGGAAACCCAGTTGATCAAGTAAAGATATTGAAAAGGCATTATTGTTAGTTGTTTCGAAAGATGCCCTCATAGCAGCGTTTGTGAGATTGTGAAGCCTGTGTTTTCAAGAAGCATATTAATTGCGTCTACTAGTGCGGACGCAGAGTCGTAGTTCCCATTGGTTAGGCACACCTTTTTGAGGTAAGAAAAATTAGGTTGTTCTTCTCTGTAGTATTATACCAGATATGTGGCATGGTAGTGCTGATTAGAAACAGCTTCCAATCTCCTTGAATCGAGAAGGTCCCAGCCAACTTGAATGAGAAATTTCTTGTGCCGTATTGTCCTGGTAAACAGAGCGGTCATTATTAGGGAGAGTAATGAAAGTCGGTGCGAATATTAGGTTTCCTAGTATAAACTAGTCTTTAAGATAAGTGATATAGTTCTCTGCTTTTTTCAACTTCAAGTTGCCTTGCCTGGTTTAAGACGTCCCATGCCTCGCTGTGATTTCCTTCCTTACCGTTGTTCATAGCTTACCTTAGTAGCTTAACACAACTTCACTTCTACTATGTTTAGTTTGTCACTATCTCTCATTGTCAGGTGCTCATCAAAATTTTGCGCCACCGCGTCAAATTTTTTATCGGACGATAGTGGTTCAAAATTTGACCGACTTTTTATTAGTAGCGTCGGTATCATTCTCGGAATTCGTAGTATTGATCATTTAGATCTACCCAGTCGATCCCTTAAAAATGGTCGAATGCTCTCGGGAATCTTCGAAGAAGCTCCCCACTGCTTCTGAAGCATTTTACCGAGCTCTACAGCTCTAGGTAGAAACTGCACTTTAAAACTTCGCTCGCCCTTAACGAGATAGTGGAGAGCTGTCTCGAGGCTACTGTTTTTAATTGGGTATCCATCAATTTAAATTTCACCGTCCACATTATTAGTCCTAATATAGCTACATTGTAACTTATGACGTATATCGGGAAATTCTCTATTTCATGTCTGGCAGGTGACGGACCTAACACTTATCATGCTCTATCGTAACCTTCAGATCTATTCATTCATTTATTTATTTAATGTTGGTAACGCTTACATAGTTGTATATGAATATAATTATATAATAATAAACACTAAGATAGACCAACAAATTTTTGAATTTTTTATATGTAAATTATAAATAATTAGCAATAATACAAAAACACACAAAGAACTAATTAACGGCATATTGGTCATGTACATGATTTGCAGATCTATGCCTTAATAGCTGATTTAAAATAAGGCAAATATTTGCAGCTTTTGTAGCGTAGGGGGAGACTATTCCAAAGAAAACACGCTTTAAAAATAATTGAGTTTGTGCCATAACTAGATGTTCTTGCAGGTGGGAGTTTCAAAATAAAAGAATTTCTGAGAATGTATGGTACATCTTTTAAGGAAAAACTACCCCACATTAATTCGAGATTTAGTTTGTTGACAGATTTATATGTTTCTGTCATTAGACCCTGTAAATCTTTTTCATGAACGCTGATTGTATTTTCCAAGAGAAGCAGTTCTTTAATATCAAGTTCAATTTTATTGTGGATTACCCATAAGGCTCGTTTTTGAACACGATGGATAAAGTTATAATCAGTTTTCTTACAAAAAATTCATATTAGAGGACAGTATAAACTTCATAAAACATAACTATTGACGAGGGTTCTCCTTTGTAAAATATCCAAACAGCTTATAAATCTAAGCAGACAAGCAAGTTTGATATTTGCTATAGTACATAATTTTCGTATATGTTTCGAGAAAATCAATTTAGAATCAATATTAATTCCTGACAGTTCCACTTCATTTTTTACAAATACTTCTATTCCACCAATATTAAAAGAGACTGTTGGGGTTTTCATTCCCAAAAACATTATTTGAAACTTTACAGGGTTTGTTGCCACAAGAGTTATTTTTAAACCACTCCTGAAGTATGGTGAGGTCTTTAGATAGACGGGACCAAACTTTATCAAAAGTTAAATCGCAAGCGTAAAGAGTATTATCGTCTGCACTTATTAATAAGGCAAAACAAATAGTTTTGGGTAGAGAAAACTTTGCGAAATCCACAAAGAAGAGGAGAGAATTTATCGCAAAAAAACAGCTAATTTGTAAAAATATTATTTTCTCAAAGACCTTCGATAGTGTAGGAAGAATATTAATAGTACGG
>JAUZNK010002553.1:0-11401 GCA_035046665.1 Euphysa ruthae
TTTATAACTCATGACATGCGTTTTATCTCTTTAATTATTAATGCCTGAGTTGACAAACACAAATATTTTTGAAATTAGACTTTTAAGTTTACATTATTTCAAATTATTTTTCGAGAGCCGTTTTGCTAAGTTAATACACTTCGCTGCCATGTTCCGTCCAGAGATACACCAACCTCAGTGATTGCAGATTTAAGATCAACATCAATATGTACATTAATTACAATTACAGCGTCTTCAACATTATTATTTAAAGCGTAAGCAGGCCTACCAGCTGCGGTTTTACATGATTTAATTAAACGTAATTCGGAACAAGCGTCATCAAATAGTTTTTTTGCAACCTGTTTTACAACTGTGTTAAAATTAAATGATATTTTTCTGTACCTGTTCCGTCGTTGGTGGCGGGTGATTCATGAGAAACAGAAACTTTCGCAAATCTTGACGTCCTTTTCCTATGCGTCTTATGCTGTAAAATGCCCATAATTGATATCAAAGTTAAGGTATTTTTTTCTTTTCTCTTTTTTTTTTTTTTTTTTTTTGAAGTACAAAATTTATTTGTCCATCCAAAATTAGGACAACATAACTTGTACTAAAATGCTAAACCTTGATTTGACTTTAAAGATATGTTGTAGAATTCTGGACAGAGAAGAATGGTAAAAACACCACGAAGTATTTCCAAATCAACAAAACAGTTGCCAGTTACAACAATACTGGTCACTTGTTTTGTGTTGTTGAGGTGTGTCTTCTTGTTGTTATTTTTGTAAACTGGCAATACTTTTGAATGAAAAATCGTAAAAGGACCTGCTTCGTTATTATTATTACTTTTAGATTCACTGGAAGGGGTATTTGTCAGCTGTATGTTTAATATTATTCTTCTCTGTAACGGTAGGTTTCAACTTCGTATATTTATTTCCTGGCTTGACTGAACTTTCGGTATTCTTTGCCGCCTTTATTCATTACTAAATGTGTTTACGCAACTAAAATGAAAAATATATTCAATTTATATTACTATTATCCTAAGAATTAGATAGACATAAAACTAAAGGGCTTTATAACAAGATCAATGAAAATAGAACAAATGTAGCTAGTTTTACTTTTTCATTAGACTGGAAAATTTTAATTGGTCATTGTCGTAAGAAAAAAGGAGCCATTCAAAGCTAGTTATATGTTTTACAAACAGTAACTTGGAATTGGGGAGCTAGCTAGGACCGCTTTGACTGAAAGGCGAAAATAATAGGTAATTTTCAAAAGCATTTTAGTTCATTTCCTTTTTTTTTTTTTTTTTTTTTTTTTTTGCAAATCTGAGTTCAGATTTGGATTTTATGATTTTTTTTACTTTAGAAACAATATTTTCAGAATTTTGTCATTTTTACTGATTTCCAAGGGTCTGTGTCACCTTACCTCCATTAGGAACATAAAATTTGTTTTTTTCAGCAGTTATTTTAAAACACAACTTTTACAACTCCTATTCGTTGCTTTGATGTAAAGATTTACCGTTTTCGTTAGATATAGGAGCAAATACTCCATTTGACAACTGAAGCACCTTTTTGCGAAGTACCATTACTTGAAACACATATATCGACAACATCATTACTTTCTTTACCATTGCCGTCTGCAGCATCTTTCATTGACTGTTCCCCTACTTCTTTTGCCACACCACTAATCTTGTCTACAACTTTCCAATGGTTTTTCTTATTCATCAACTTAATATATACCAAAACTTATTCAACTTTCAATATATAGTGAACTAACACAATAAATTTCAGAATGATTGAGCTGTCCTTTCACAAAATATTAACGCCACCGCCAAGCCAATTAATCATAAATGGAGAAAATTGCACCTAAAATTTTAATAAATGTATAATATGCACATATAAATCTGAAAGATAAAAATAGGATTTAAATTTAGGTTTTTTTACATCCATTTTTTACATAATAAAGCATTATTAACGTTAGAGTTTGAAAGTCACCAGGTTCAACCTTACGTTTATTTAGCCTCTCAGGCTAAACGTTTGTTTAAGTGATTTAAAAAAAAAAAAAAAAAAAGATCTCATAAACAAACCAAAAAAAAACACTATTCAGCACTACCAGCAACCGTAAAACAATTTCTCTAATTCTAAAGCTTTGTCGCGTTACTTTTCATTTTAATGCGTAATAAACGTCGACGCATACGGTAAGGTTCACTAAAGTTTCGACTTGAATTTTCGTTTACTATTATCATCTTTATCAATTTTATCAGTATCAAAGTAAAAATATTTCAAACTGAACTTGCTTTACCAACAGTTTTGTCTCGGATATTACTTTAAACATCTGCATAAACATTATAAGCAATATACACCGAAATAATGTTGAGTTTACCAGTAGGGAATGAGGGGGTAATTAAGTTTTTACTGGGATAATGTAAGGGTAAATAGAAAGGGAAAAATTATTGCTAGGCACGTTGCTAAGGGAGCAAAAAATTAAATATTTCGGGAAAAGCTCTAATTAGGTTACTAGGATAATTTTTTTGGAAATTTTATTCCAGAAATGAATTTTAAAATTTTATTTAAAAAAAAAAAAAAACATTAAAAATTAATTTTGAACTTCTTGGATTTCTGTGCGTATGAGAAAACCTTTATGGTGATTGTATGTTAAATACAGAGCTCTAAAGAGCGTTAAATAATTTCTCCGTAATCGCATGTAATCAATCTCATAATCTGAAGATCGTGAATAACGGCATATGACTCAGAGGTAGATACGCTTTACATGCGCTAAACCTCCGATGTCATCCTTTTAACCTGCTATTAGTTTGAGTTAGTTCTTCATCTGTCCTGCGAAACATGTTCCAAAAGTTAATTGTGAACAATGGTGGCCGCCACGAAGCATTATTACGATATTTTCATGTATCTTCAAATTACTGCAATGTATTGTCAACTGCATCAAAAGATATTTATACATATATCTAATAATGCTCAAATTACATCTGAAAACTCTTTGAACACATTAGTGACATCTTAAAGAGGAAAAAAAGCAATAATAGAATTCACTCACAAATGGAGCACAAATTCTTCACCCTGATTGTATCCCTGAGCTAGTCAAACGCGTTTGTAACAACATTTTAAAAATCTGCTAACACCTCTTTTGGTGTGCTGCCAGAATTTAAAAAAAATTGGAGAAATCTGTTCTACGTATTTGCATTCTTGTAAGGCATTAACGAAAAGACACAAGGAAAATCTTTACCATTCCGTTGGCCGTATATAATTGGTAAAACGCCTCTAGACTAAATTAAATGTACCGTCGGCATACCAGTACTTTGATTCGGCTATAAGCTTCAAACCTTGTGGTAAAACAAAAAAGATATTCTCCCTGGATCCCGAAAACCACTATCAAAGATGAAAAAAGGATCTTTGCTCATGGCAACGATGTATTCTGAAAGTAATAGAGGAATGCCTTTACGAGGCATAGGATTTAGCGGATAACCTTAATCTTGCCGAGAGTACTGGGCATTTCTGTTCATAATAAAAATTGATGGTAGGTTTGCGGCAACGCCTTCGAAAAAATTTTTTGCGAGGGCAAATGATATTTTGCATTTTTTGCTCGATTGTCGCGGTTTTTCACATTATTTTTGCTTTTTTTTTTTAAGTAGTTCACCTTCTTTCTACAATGGTGAGCGAGTGTGCTCGTTTGTATGATCTATAAACTCTTCATTTGGCGATAGGTTCATTTTTGTATTATTTGATGTCCCTTTGCGAGGTAAAACATTCATATGTACTGAATCCATCTGCAATTTTTTTTTTTTTTTTTGGTGTATATATATAACTTTGACGCAGAACTTTTCTCTGCCCTTTCTTTGTTGTTACGAACTACATGTTGCTTTTGTAAATATTTAGCATGTATTAGTATATTTTATTATGTAGAACAATAAGTCCTGGACATGTTTACCTAGTACAGAATTAACACCTGTATTTTCCGAAAAAAAAGAGAAAGCATAGGAGGAGCACATATAGGGGGATCTTCTGAGGAATCAAGTTGCAAGTATACATATCCAGGTTTTCAGTTCCCTTTTGTTTTGAGAAAATTTTTCTAAAAATGGGAAGATGCTTTTTATGGCAGTTATTGTGTGTGAACAATGGTCAACACGTGCTATGTCATATTATTGAAAAATAAGAGCAATATTACACTTAAAATATCACATTTAATATCAAGCCAACCAATAGAGAACTCTCAGAGTCTGTTATTTTTTATTTTATCATGTAAAGTTTAATGTTCCAGTGCCTTTAAACTGGTATTTTTAACGATCCATGTTTATATATAAACAGCGCTGAAGTCTTTATCTTGAATGCTCATAACTATATTTGAATGGGTCATTGCTTAACCCATAATAATGATTATCATACCCTTTCATTTTTAATTGAGCCGTGTAATGGTAACTCTGATAAGAGCTGTATAAATTTTTTCCATGAGGAATATACGTGAAATTAATTTATTTTTGCAATTTGTTTTGTATTCAGAATCACTAATCAAAATTTCAAACAAGACGTTTAACTTCAACATCGCTTTAATTTTACTCTTCTTTTTTTTCAACTTTTTCAGTAAAATCTGTAAAATTTCAATGAAAGTAAAAACTTTACCGCCATTATAAAACATAAAAACAAGTTAACTTAACAAGATAAGTAGGTATACATCTTTTCAAAGCGTACCATCATTTAAAAAATATTCAAAACATACTGCACCACAAAACGAAACAATTAAATAAATGGTAAGCACATGTCTTGTAATTTTCAAAACTTATGTATATTTGTTTGTGGCAAAATAAATACTTACTTACTTTAGATAAATAAAATTTACCCCACCGCCATATTCGCTTATCAGTTGAATGCTGAACAGCTACCAAAATACTTGTAAATTCAAACTAATATAACTTTCGACAGAGAAATGCAATGGTCTATATTTTTCGATCCATGGCTTGTTTTGAAAAGTAACTCACTTTTCAATGAAATTATCCTGATGTATTAAAGATGAAACCACTTCAAAAATTTTAAAGTTTTGAAAAGAAAAAGGTTTTTAATCAATTTTCTAATTTAATGAGGAATTAAAAATTGAAAACAGAATCTTAAAATCGATTGTTTAAGGACATTAAGATTTTTGTCAGTACATCTGTTTGGAGGTTTCCCCAGACAACACCATAGAAACAAGTTTAATCCTCAATAAAACCAAAAAAAAAATTGCCTACTAACCACATTTTTTATCCCAATTTCCTGTCAGTTTTGCTTTTTGTTTTTAGTGTTGAAAAGTTATTCGCAAAAACCACATTCAAAACAAAATTTTTTTGGTCAAAACAATTTCCAAATTTTTTTTTCCTCATAATGCATTATTTTAAAAATATTTGGATTTAATAGTCTTGGCTATTCTGACATAATACAAAAAGAAACACATAAAGATGATAGAGTATAAAGTAGAAAACCAAGCGTTTTAGGAAGAGATCAAGGAAATTTATAGTTAAGAAAGATATCAATAAAGAAGATAGTGTTGTAAATAAACAATATTAGAGGTTAATACTCTAATAAACTGCTGATTGATACTGTAGATTTAAATGTCGTGGGTTGTGACACTGAAAATCGTGCTGACGTAGTGTGTACTCCAATATAATTATCCTTTCTCAGAGAAATTGATGCCTCATCACAAAAATTTTTCACAAATATTTTTCAGCATCTAATTATTGGATTGTATAGACATTTTAGATTTTTGAAAATTTCATGCTACTTTCTTGCCCTGAACATCACAATCCCTTGTTTTATCGGATGTATAAAATAAATGAGAAGAACTTGCTGTTTTTTTATACCTAAAGTATACAATATGCAGTTTTATTACAGGTTTTTTTCTAGAAAAGAGTGTGAGCTGTTTATTATTAACAAATGATTAGTTTATATCTTGCATTCTTTCGGACAAGTTCATGCCGGTATCAAAAAATTTATATCAGTGTTAGACATGCCACCACAGTTTGCTCAAAGCAACTTTAAAAAATGTGTCAGATCTACTAAAACGAAGACAATAAAAGCTATCTCAAGAAACATGTCACCAGATGTTGCTATTGAAGTTTTAACTATAACAATGGCACACAGTTGTTGATACTATTGTTTCGAACGATGGAACATGGCAAGTTTGAGGTTTGGCTTCAAGTAATGGTGTTGTTACGGTTTTATAACCCAATAATATTGAACTGATGAATCATATTTCCAAAGGTGGTAACCTCAAGGAAACAAATAAAAAAAACCTTGAAGGCTATGCAAATCGGAGAAACAGACACATTTGCAAATTTGCACTACCAGCATTGCACTACCAGCATGGCACTACCAGCATGGCACTACCAGCATGGCACTACCAGCATTGCCCTACAGGAAATAATAGTAGTTACAAATACAACAGTGATAAAACAAATAACACCACCACCTTAAAGTCAGGTCTTGGTTGTCATTTAGAGGTTATTTAAAAAATCAGATCTGTCTTCGAAGAGCTTGCTAAAGAAGAGGAGCTTCAGAAATGTAAATGAATCATTTAACAGACAAATTTGGGATCATTTACTAAAAACAAAACGCATATCACTTATAGTGCTAAAGTTTGTTATATTTGCCAATTTTAATACTAGGATGAAATCATTAAATTAATTCATGAATATTAATAATTTTGCATTTGTTTTTTGTTTTTTTTTTAATATTTATAATATTTATAATATTATAATATATTTACCATATAAAAATTAAGTTTTTCGATGTCTTAATTCAAGTCATTTATTGTATTTTTTATTAATATCACCAATTCTGCATTAAAAGTTATGCATATTTTAACACTGTAGCAGTGAATTTTTCTAAAATTGTTTTCACAAGATTTTCTCATTTATATCAGAGCTTTCCTCCCTGAGTCAGAAATAGAAAATATTGGGTATGAATCTCATCTAGAGCATGATTTCCCCTTTTATATTAGAAATGTAGCCTTACGATAGAAATTGAAAAAATGGTGAATATCTAGTAACACAATGAAATATTGTCTCTTAAATTAACTTATAACAAGATAGACATCGTTATTTCACCACCAATGCTTTACGGCGGAATTCGAATAAATTCTATGTAACAATACATTGTTGAAGGCTTAGTCCTACATTTTTTATACTACAGCTATCTTCTTCAGGTATAGATTTAATTCCTTCTTTGTTTAACATTCCGCCCTGGAGTTGCCTTTTTAGATAAAATTTTAAATTTTAACACTAATTAACTGTTTTAAGCCATTGCAACTGTGGCTTAATTAAAATAAGCATTCATTCATTCAATATGATACTGGTGAGCTTGAACGCTATAAAAATTGGGATGTGGTCCTTAATAAATTATCTAAAAACAGTTGTGCTGACAGAGACAGAATTACACGATTGTTTCCATGATCTGAAGTATTTGAGTCTTTGAAAGATTCATTCTTTGTAACACTTCACCTATATATACCAATACTCAACCTATATCACGTGAAAATTCAAGTCCTTTATGTTCTTCCTTTGTATATGCAAATAATGGTAACATTGCTTTTAGTAGTAATGGAAATGTCAGGTTTCATCAATAAGATCAATTGCAATTGATAATTATATAAAATGCTTCAGGAGTCACTGTAAAAAAACCAATTGAAATTATTAATAGTGACAATGAAATTAGGGCTAATGATAACCATCCTAGTATTGTTGGTGAGAAAAACGCTGAGGAAAAAACGACTGTTAAAATGAAATCAAGAAGCATGCTAGACCATACCTGCTTTACAACAAGTTTCAAAACAAATTAAAGCGCCACATTATTTCAAAGCACATGCAATATGAGTTATTTTCTACATTATTGGCAATGAATTACGCCGAATAGGATAGAATAATTAATACATTTAGGAAGGGTGGAATCAGAAAGCTTAATTTAGAATTAACTCGAAAAAGCGTAGAAACCTCTATAAGAGAACGGAAGGAAAGGGGTGATGAGCTTTCTTTGATGTGCTCCGGATGTATGGGATTTTTTGCAAAATCTTGTAAATCAAGAAATCAGCTAGCATGTCCTGAGAACGGAAGTGATTACATGATTCCTACCATTTCTATTGATTTATCAGTTATTGCTTCTCAGTGTTCAGATAGTTTCAAAGCTTTTTTAAATGCGTTGCATCTAGATGAAATTAATACCTATATAAAAACAGACGAAATATTTCTTATGTTAGGATCAAGACCGTTTGCTTAAAATCACAAAAAAAAAGACGATAAAAAATCTAGGGGCAAAAAAGTGTATTTTGAATTTCGAAAATGATATGGACTGCAAAACCAGATAACAGGTAGTAAAATGAAAAATGCAGGAGTTATGTATAGAAGAGAAACCATTACCTTTTTGGGAGGTTTCATTATGTGAAAAACCAAATGATGATGTTAAAGAACGTGTTACAAGTTTAAAAAGTGTTTTAATGCTAGGTATTCATTTTGAAGCTGGCTTCAAAGTTTCTGATAGTCAGCTTTCTTAACCAAAACTACGATTCTCAATCAAAAAGAGATGTCGATTTTCTGGATGTATTGAGATTGTACGAGAATGAACATTTTGGTACAACCTAATATGAAATTAATCATCGACGAAACACATCTTTACGAAAGCCAGCAAATCTTCTCAAAGATAGCGACATCCCAGCTTTAACACAAGAGTGGTAACGCTTGGACGTGATTGATTTTGACGCAAAAGCATTTAATTCAGTAAGATCTGCAGTAGCTAATACCTTAATAGCTTTTAATGCAAGAAGAGTTGGCGAAACAGTGCGTTTTCGTATCGAACAGTGGCATGAAGCATTAATAGGGGAATAGGTTAAAAAGTTCTACCAAGAACAAGAATTAGAAGAGAAAAACTGTTACTTACATAACAAATTGGGAAAGGTGAAATATGCTTGGTACCAGTGATGTTTCCGACCGCAGCTCTATCCGTAATAACGTACATGGTTAACCTACAAGTGAGGAAACAAGCAAGAGATCAAGATAGCAGCTTTTAGATTTTTGCAACCACTCAAAGTGACAGTCATGCAAATCGGTTGGCATTGCATCGATGAAATGTTTAAAAGGCTGTCACTATCGGGGGCAGTTAATAAAACTACTAATTGACACAGAGTCGCATCATTGCTTGAAAAATTAGAACTATCAAGTAAAGAAAAAAAAAATACATCTATCAACATTCCGGACATGCAGGAAATATCAACAAAATGTTTGTTTATCATGCACGTGCTGGAAACCTTCAAATAGAACAAGCTGGAAAAAGACTCGTGAAAAATCAAATCAGGAAATGTGTTAATGATTGTTCTCAAGTAAGTTTTTTCTTTAATAGCTGAAATATGACTTTTTTCATGTAATTTTCTGATTCATGTTCAAATCAAACATACAGCCCACCCTCTTTTAAATTTTGCCCAACCTAAACATTACTACCCATTATTTTTAACATCATAGCATTACCACTGATAGCAAAATCTATTTTTGAATTCCTCGCCGTTCGAATGGTTGTTTTGTATTTTGCTGTCACCATTTGTAACTATAAGTACCCTTTTGAAGAGGAGAAGCCTGGGGCAGCTGAAGAGCATTGGGAAATTGTCTCAAGCAACTTTTGGTTACCTCAAACTAACTCAACTTTTCTTTTCCCATTTTATATAGTTGCTGTCTTGTTTTTTGGAATTTGTTTCAAACTGCATATTTATTTTTTATGCAGGTGGATATACGAAACTAAAAAAAAAGTTATTTAAATAATTTTGTAAATTTATGTGGCATTATATTAAATGAGTTTAAATATTTTTAAAAACGTGCTTGTCGAACAAAAGTAAAATTCAATACGCAATCTAGAAGTTTGTGCATCCAAGCGAAAATACACAAAGAGAATAAATTATAGTGAAGACATATGATAAAGCATTGCGTTTTATGAAACTAATTTTGAGGAGTGGAAATAAGTAAGTTATAATTTATATTTTGTATTCGAAATAATTCTGATAAACTCATACACGTTTCACTTTATAATGAAATGCTTGAAGATGTAGAGAAGAACAAGATTGTTAGGTTGGCAACAAACTGTTGTTTTTTATAGTTATAGCCTTTCATTAAGTTGCTTTCGTCATAAAAATTAATTGAATAATTAAACATTAATTAAATAATATTAAATTGCCCATTAGTCAGTCCAACTGAGAAAGTTAACACAAATGATCAAGAAAATTCAATATATGAACCCAGTTCTGTTGACTGTTCGGAGGATGAAGCTGATTTTCGAGGCTGGCTATCAGTATTTTGCTTAATTAGCAATCTCAAGCAGTTACATTTTTTTTTTTTTTTGCTTTTTACACTTATACATTATATTTTTTATTATTATACATTATTTAGTTTTATATATACAAAATTGCCTCACAAGCAAACAAAAATTGGAGACAATGAATCATAAAAATGTTAAACTCGTTGAAAAACACGTCGGAAAAGATATTGTCGCAAGGAATTTAATGGTTTAGGGAAAAAGGGTACTTTTATACTTTTTAGTGAAAGAGCCATATGCTTTCGTAGCATTTCATTACGAAGATTGAAGTTTTGCAAACCGTAGTGAGAGAGTAATAATACTTCTAGGTGCCTTACTCATGTACATATATAATTGGGAAAATACTAATGTAGTTGAAGGTCAGGTGCTTAATATTTTACGTATGATGATTATCAAATATCAAACTAAAGAAGTGAATTGTTATAAATATATCAATATAAACCTCAAGTGTCATTTTGCTTCTCTTTTAAACTGAAGAATTTCGAGCCTTTCTTATTCTTATTGATAAATGACGACAAGAACAATATCCTCCCCCCCTTCTTTCTTCATTTTTTATTTTTCATTTGTTAAGGTGAAACCTTAATCCTATTTTTCGTAAAAGATGGAAAAAAATTTTTGGATCTTTTACATAAAACATGTTTTGCTCATAGCCTCAAGGTTTGGTGTACTGGTGGATGGTCCAAAATCTGACTTTGAAATTCTGCTAGGCGGAAATTCTTTAGCATTTCATGTCTTTTCTAAAAATTTCCATAAGATAAATTAACAACATTGGAATATAACTTGTTCCTTAGCACTATATAAAAATTTTGCCTCTGTGGTATGAACAGTGTCTCCAAACTGTCTTAAGAGGACAACCTTATTTTACTACGTCAAATATTCTTAATACTTGTTTATCATCCCTATATTCAAAAAGCTGTTTCTTAGCTTTGATTAGAAAATGTTGGCATAGAAACAGGTACACCTGAAATTTGTTAGGGATGTAATATTAGGTAAACCTTTTTCCCGCCTTAATATTAAAAGCACGCCTAATTTTTGTTTTTTAAAACTAGATAGCAGAAGTCAAATAAAAAAACATATATATATATATAATATATACA
>JAUZNK010002554.1:0-27724 GCA_035046665.1 Euphysa ruthae
AAGATATAACAAAGTATGTATATTTAAAAAGAATATTAAATTCTCTAAATCAATAAAAAAAGTTACTTAAAAAAAAAATTAAGGAATACATCTATATTTTTAAAGTTTCCGATTTAAAAAAAGCGCACCGTCGCCCACGCTATATCTTCTGTTAAATGAGCCAATCATGGGCACTGTTGAATAGATATATAACGTCACTCTTGATAATCTGCATGCGCATTCTGTTGAAGCTGTTAAATGTACATTTCGCATGGAAGTGAAGTTACATTTGTAACTTCACTTCCATGCAAAATGGCTGTGATAATAGCATATAAATAAGTAAAATTAACAATGCAGATAAAGCTGAGTTAGAAACATGAAGTTCAAAAGTGGATTTTGTGTGTAACACTGCAAAGGAAATCATTCATATCACGGTTGTCAGCATCATAGTCAGTACACAGCATCATTTCATTGACAAAGAAATGACATTGTCATCAGTCAGTACATAGATTCTGTAATAATTCATGGGCAGGGACCAATGCCCTTTTCATTTGTTTAGTCGAGGATAACAGGGCCCAAATCCATTTCTAGCTCTGCACACTTATCATTAACCACATTAAATAGTTCCCCGTATCTATGTTCAGATTTATGCTGCATAAGAGTGTAGAGGAGGGAAGCTGAGGTGTCACCAAGAGCTGCTTAGATTACGCACAGTTGCAAGAATTGGGGGTGGAGCCATAGAGAAACAGTTATCCATAAACAGATATGGAGATTCTGTGAGATATTGCAAGTAATTAGTGATATATATAATTAAATGATCATCAGACTCTGGATCATTGTCATATAAAAAAAATCACGGAGGTTTTTCATCCCCAGTTTTCATCCAAATGCCATTTATTACAAGATCCCGAAGAGTGGCTGTATCAGGACTTAGGTCTGCAGCACTATGGTTTCATAAGGTTATGTGAAGGTAACAGTACTCTGGCTTCTTCATCCATGTAGAACTTTGTCTGCATACAATACTAGGTTAAGCACAAGTACTATTAGCTCTTAATTTCATGGGCTGTATAGCTTTAGTTACTTTGATTTCACCAATACTTGGAGCATAGTTGTGAATGTGACCAAAAAAATTTTCTTCTAGGTTAATGGATGTTTGTAGTTGAGCAGGAGAGGTCAGACTTCTACTTTTTGTATATCTCCAGATGCTGCAGTTTTAGAGTGTTTGGTGTTCAAGAATACCTGATAAATAAGCTACTGTGCATTTTTATTGGTCTTCCATCATCTGTTACTTCCATCATTGGTAAATGTCAAGTTTACCTTACACTGGAATTTCAGAGACTATATATACTGTTGACCTGAGTCCAAATTATCTCAAGAAGTGACAAGTCAATTAAGTGGTCAATGGATAGTTTAATTGATAATTAATGAATTAACTGATATTTTAATACATCAAAGTAAGCAAATGAGATACAGACTATTTTCGTCAGGAGGGAGGACGATATGATCAATGCATTTAATTTTGTCTATTTATATAGCAAACTAATTTACTTAAACTATTTCAGTAACTGATAATAATCTCAAAAGTGACATGTCAAAACATCTATGCATTTATTTTTGTGGTAATTAATAAATTCCATCTAGATCATACATATCCAATTCTAATAAATTTTTATTTGCTTATTTTACCTGACTTTTTATCTATCCATCATTTGTTTAATTTTTGTCTGTATACACAAGTTATCAAAATTTCATCTTTTTACAAAATCACAATAGTTACGACAGATCCCAAGTTTTATGCTTTATTTTGATAAACAACAAAAAAAAACTATGAAAAGAAATTAAGACTGATGATAAGATTTGTCTTTAAATATATGATAAAGGATCTGGATTCGTATGTTCGTATTAATAAAGATGATGCTATTAAAAAAAATTGTAAAACAGATCGAACAATCAAAAATTATAAATTATAGTTCTACAGTAAAATTGCTCAATAAAGTGAAGTCAGCATTATCACGATGAGAGCTATTGTCAGTACAATTGAGTTGGCACACCTAAATACAAACTGTAAAAATCTTTAGTAGATCTTATCCAACCTAACATAAACCTAAACGATACAAAATTTAAAAATTTCAAATAATTTGTTGATTGCGCAAAATCTTGGATTGTAGAAGCTAGTGAAATTCAAGTTTCTTTCAATGAGGTTAATTTTTATCCTTCAATACCAGTTAAGGAATCAATTATGATCGTATTGGAACAATTAAAAAACAACGTAAAATTCAATTATAAATTATCATTTACTGAAATAAAATTACTACTTTAATTATGCTTATCTACATTTTACTTCTATCACAGCAATAGTATACACTTACTGAAAAATTTTACTAGCATTAATGGACTGAGAGTTTTTTACAATTCGATGAATTAAATAAAGCACAGTTACCAATAAGATCAAAATCTTTTAAAAGATATGTTAAAAACACCCACTTAAGATTTCACAATCATACTGAATCTGATCGTTTTCTTGAAATTTTGAACAAACAACATAAAAAAATAATTTAAAAAGGAAAATAACTCAAAATCTATCAACTTTCTTGACTTATTAATAGGTGATAATAGAACTGGTACATATCTGTTTAAACTACACCTAAAGAATGCTATTACAAAAGTTCAAACACCACAAAATTCATGCCATTACCAAAAAATCCTATAAGGTGTATTTAAAGGATTTGTATATTGAGATTTCAAACTGTGCAATTATCTCCAGGAAGAATTAAAGTTTCTCTTAGATTGTGTCTCTTTACAAAATATCGTTAATAATAGAATCCAAAAAAATAACAGCAAGAGCAAATTCACCAACACTAAGCAACAACACATAATTTTACTCCCATGGATCCCAAAACTAAGCACACAACTTAAAAAGATTTTCAAATCAGCAGGTTACAATTCAGTATTCAAGTGCTATTCTTTTTGAAAAACAAACCTAAATTACCTTACGTTGGAGAAACTAAATTACAAATTTCAACAAAATCAATTTTTTGAACGTTATTTTTAATTTTAACTTGATATCCGAGGTATCTGCAACTCTTCGAAATATTGCATAAGAAAAAGAAACTTTAGTTTATCACCATGTATTGATTATTGATGTTTTTTCTACTTTAGCAGCAAACTATTCAAAGAAAATCTCTGTAAGAATTAAACTGTCGGAGTCATGTTTTTCAGCTAGATCCAATTCTTTACTTTTATTGTAAGGGTAAAGAACAAGAAAACTTCCTAAGCAAGGTTAACAAGCATCCCCAAATCAGGTGATCTTTTTTGACTAACACATAATGCAATGCATTCTACTGATCACCTTTGAATAATTGGAAATTGACACAGTGAACAATTTTGTGTCAAATTGGACCATGTACTTTTCTCTTGGGTAAGTGAAAAGTGCATATTTGAGATTGGTAGTATCACCTGCTGGAAGAATGGGCTGCGCCAAGTTTAGTCTAGACAGACTTAACAGTTATTTCAAGTGTAAATCTGGTACATTTCTCAAAAAATTAAACGCTCACATACTTAGTCTGCATGTAAATTTATATAGAACCCTAACATAATTATAGAACATAATTATGTTAACTTAGTAATAATTTCATTCAGAAAAAGAAAGAAAAAAAAAACATTAAAAAGAACAAAAGTTAGGTATTAAATAGAACTATTGTTGTTTATTTTAGAAATTTGATAAAATTGATATCTATAAGATATGAAATAAGTCACATATCATATTTATTTTAATATTTCATTGGTAAAGGTGTGTAACTCTAACAAAATTACTTTATAATGTTGATAAAACAAGTTAGAAATGACAAAAGCTATTTGAAATTAAAACCTGACTTTACGACTTTACGACAAGTGATTCCGTCGTGAAACATTTATCTACTATCATGTATATTTTGTTTATAAGTGAGTCACGACTGAAATCTCAAATTGTCTTGAAAAGTTTTGCTTATCTGAGTTCTTACCGTTTTTCTCTCGATCACTAAAACTTCCGATTACTAAAACTTTTTTACAAAAATGAACTGCATTTACAAGTCAATTATTTGAAATAAATAAAATTGCTGTTTATCATGTTTGTTAATATGTTTTTATATTGTTCAGTTACCTCTTTAAAAGCCCACTACAAGTAAAAGTTGTGAAAATATTTAGATTTGGAGAGGATTGCAATTTCAATACTTTTTCATAAACCTATGATACTGTGATAGAGAGCAGATTAATCCAGTAATTTGATAAGGATCAAATTCAGCCTCTGTGAGTTACTATTATAGTGATAATGTGAACAAGTCTCTATTATTACCACTGTTTATATTTATTTTGAGCAAGATTGTGGCAATAAGTTGACTGTTTATACAGCATAGGGACTTCTGGCCTGGGATAATTCTTCTATCATGCAGGTGAATCATACCAAATTTCCATTGAGATTTTCAGAGTATTTTATTTATAGTTGGAACGTTTAGATGTTACTATCGCAATAAAAATTTTAAAACAGGTTTTTGTTTAATTTTCACTTTTTTGCAAAGAAAAATATTTTTGAAAATTTTATAAATCAAATATCGTATTGTTTGCATAATATACAAGAAATGAAAATATAAACAGAACGAAGAATGATTGTACACAAAGTATATTATCAGTCAAAACAAGAATCCTGAAGAAAATGATTGGGCATGCTGTAAATAATATATAGTGGGTGTTTTACAGCTGCACGCGATATATCATTAAGAAATTTTAGGTGTTTAATAATCATTAAAATATCAGCGTTTTAGAAAGATTATTCTTGAAAAATTTTTTGTAATGTACTTTTGTATTGCATATCAAATGTGAATGTGAACATTCAATTAAAGCTACAAGCGTCCCTTAAATGTTATAGATTTCAATATCTTGAGGTCAATTTTGTCGTTCTTCAAGGATAGCCATCAATCTTCATCCATCTCATCAAGCCCTTCTATTGTAAAAAAAAACTCACAAAATGCCACAAAGCAGCACTCACATATCAAGTGATTTTTCCAAGGTGTGGTGATGCCGCTGAGCTCAATAGTAATGAACTAACGAAACAACGATATAATGAACAGCAATACTTAAAAATTGTTATGGAGTGTTTACAATATTTTGGCTCGGCAAGGGATTGTACTGCACGGAAATGAAGAGGGAAATTTCACACAGTTGGTGTAGCTTAGGGAAAAAGATCAGCCAAAAATTTTATTGATGGCTGAAGTCTAAAGTTTCTTTTTTTTTTATTATTATTTATTCATTCACCATAATGGCGGAAGATGATCGGAAGTTGAACTTATTAAAGATGACCAGCCACAGCTGGGCTCAAACCGTAGACTTAGCATATGTAAAGCGTATGACCTACCTCTGAGCCATATGCCATTTCTAGTAAAAGACGTTACATCCATCATGAATACCAGAATCAGTTACTCTTGGTTATGGCTATAAAATTTATCTGTATAATGAACTGTGTATTTCGAGGCGTTTGATATAACCATTGCAGCGATTAAAACTAGGTTTTATCAGCCAATTTTTAAAACATATTTGATGCTCGAATTGTTTCTGTTGTCATCAATAAAAGAAACCAGAGTTGATGAGGAAATTTTAGAATTCATTTGTAAAATATATGATGGTGATTTAGACATACATGCACTCCAAGTTGAAACAGATCTCTTGAAAACTGTTTTAGAAGGCACAGAAGTTATAAGAAAGTCAAACAAATCAGCCAGCCTGAGAAAAAACATTATAGCTGTTTGTAAGTTACTTATCATTAATCCCACAACATTGTGTACCCAAAAAGGTTTTTTCCTCGACTAGACTTTTTAAGACATGGTTAAGGTCAACAATGACAAGCAAACGTTCTAATTCTTTGGCAATTCTAAGTATACATAAAGAACTAACTGATGTTATAGATTTAGTTGCAGTGGGAAGTGAATTTATCTCTCTCAAAATTCAAAGTCTATACTTTGGAAAGTTTAAAAAATATGATTTTAAACTTGTATATAAATAACCTGTTATTAGAAAATTAAAGCATTTTAAAGCACATAACATATTTTATTGTTTCAATTTAAAGTGATACTTATTTATTACAAATACATCTTTGGAT
This sequence comes from Euphysa ruthae, assembly GCA_035046665.1. NCBI lineage: Eukaryota > Metazoa > Cnidaria > Hydrozoa > Anthoathecata > Corymorphidae > Euphysa > Euphysa ruthae. The sequence continues at coordinate 6,110 of JAUZNK010002554.1, forward strand.
ATAAATTGTTGAAATTATTATTTCAACAGTTATCTCAGACATAGATTTTCTAAATTTGCTGAAAATAAAATATTGTGAAACTTCAGATTGAGCTAGACAACAACAAGAATTGTATTATGCTGTCTATTATGACCAAAAGTATTTCTGGGGAAATGCTAAAAACTTTTTTGCCAATGATGTGGAAAGAAATGTGTCTTCAGTAGAGATGAGTTTTTTTACATTACAAAGATGGTATCTGGGATTATTCCAAACAGCTTGACAAGTTTATTGTTCTCTCAAAGTTCCTTTTCTTTGGTCCTGTTATGCCGGCCGATATAATGCAAGGAAAATGCTATAAATTTATAGAAGATGAACAAGCTCAAGCATTATGGAAAGAGCTTAAAAAACTTTTTTTACAAAAACGTTATGCCAACATGAAGCACAATTTTATTGAAACTTTGTTAAGGATTTATATTTCTATATATCTATAGTTCTAAGAGTTTATATAAAAATATATTTTGTCAAGTTATTAATTTAATTTTTGTTTTCAAGTGACTAAATGTTGAATTTGTTTATGTTATTTCCCAGAAAGAATTTTTTGCATTTCACAGGTAATTTCAAGAGTATCCAAGCCTCAATTTTTTCGACACCCTCTTTGATCACTTTATACAGTATTATGAACTTTAAATTCCACGATAGTGAATCTGAAGCCAAAAAACAAAGATTGAAATGTACGCAGAAAGACATTCATGATGTGATGCTTTTTTCTACTTTGTGTGTGAATTATTTCCCCATTTTGAAGGTTAAAAAAACCACAAAAAAAATCCTAAATAAATTGAAAATACCTTATCAAAATTAGAAAAAAATGTTTTATCAGGTCAATGGACTAAATATAGTTGTTTTTAAACTTTGATATCCCCAAAAGTACTACCGGCTACAGCAATTAAAATCAAATAACGTAAAAATGTGACTTTTATACACCAATTGACTATACTTGAGATAAAGAAAAAAATGTATAACAGTTAAGTCATATTGATATGAAAGGTAAATTCCCAGTCTTTAAAGTTAGTCAGCATTGTTTTTTTTAGAATGTTTGCTTGCCAATCGAGAACAGAATTCTGTGCCATGAAGTTTTTACGCAGCTTTCTCCTGTTGATGGCATAGAAATTTTCCATTTGAGGTCTCTAAGATGTCTCCATAATTTCTATGGGTGTGAAAAAATTTTGAAATTTCCAATGGGTTTTGTCTTTGATTTTTCATTGGTTTCTTTATTTGTAAAGAAATTCCTATTGGATTTTCTAAAAATAAATCGAATCCTTTTATGATAAGGTTAAAAACTAAGAGACTTTCTATCCAAAACTGTCACCCAAAACTGGCCAAGTGAACCCGCCTACTAATAGCCTATATAAACTCTAGGAGAAAGCTGCCTTTTAAACTTTTGAGTAAATATTATAACCCATAATATAATGTTGAGAAATTTAATCATATATAAAATATTTATATTGGTCAACTCAGTCATAATAAAATTAAAGAAAATTGAACATTTCTTGAGCTAGAAATTTTCTTGCAACAGGAGAGAATTCTCAAAATTTGGATCTCTGTGCTACATCAAAGACTTTATCTCGTACTATAGTGGTCAATTTTTTATCTGATGATCTCAGATTGATTTTGCCACCAAAGCGAAAATTTTTTTTAGGACATGTAATTTAATGATTATTTACACTTTTTTGCGGAAATGTGAAATTCACATAAATCATTTGCTAATAGCTTTCATTCCTTAATTAAAAGAATAACTTTTTAAATGTCACTGACTAAAAATTTGGCAACCAATAATGTTTCCATGGATATAAAAATCAAAATTAAATAGGTTATGAAAATGACTAATAGTTTTTAGGAGGCATTTTGTATTCATAATGTACTGTGCAATCAATAGAATAACACAAATTTTCTATTAGTATTACAGAGTATATTTTTATATGGCATAAATCAAGGCAGATTATATTTTATTTCAATTATGTTATGTTCTTTAGAATGATTCTAACGTAATATACACCGCTTTGATATGGAAACACAAACAACTTCAATGGATTCTCAATTTGTAGTAAGTGCTGTTAAATTTTTATATAATCTTTTTATAGCAACTCATTAGTGATTCCATTATGAAGTGATTCCTATATGGGTGAGAGAAATGGGCTCTGCTAAAAACTAGCTGTTGTCGCTTTATTATATACAACTTTAAAATATAGATTTCAATCATTTTGTGTTTAAACATTTCCTCAAAATTAGTTTAGTGAAATCTTTCTTGCTGTTTAGGAATCAACAGACAAAGTTATTTCTTCACCTTTGACAATTCAATTTGTGGAAGAGAAAATCAGAAATGCGGTTTTGTCACGTAGAGCCCGTACAATTGACTATCTCAAGGATTTTGATCGTCTTCGTACTGGCTTTATAACAAGTAAACAGTTACATATTGCTATAGAATTCAATTCTGTTTCTTTTTACTGGCTGCGCAATTTGTCATAGAAATTAGAACGTTTTCAAGCCATTTAGATAAAAAAATCCATGTAGCTGATTTACACTAAGAGTCAAAATGTACTCAAGTATCTCATCATTTTTTCTTTACATTACTTAGTTGTTTATTTATTTAGTCTCGATTTTAGTTAAATTCAAAAAGACACTAGGAAAAAGTGAAATTGGCACTATATAATGAATTGTCTTGCAGTTTATAATTTTTGCTCTAGGAAAAGTTTGGATTGTTTGAATTTTACAGAGAAGAAAGTAGGTTTACTAGCTTATTCAGACACCGAGGGCTACAAAGATTAATTGATCGGGGTATTTACACAGTTATGATAATATTAACAACTGAATATCTTAAAACAAGTACAGTTCCTTTCTAAATAGTCACCACCGATGAGTAATTTTTAAATAATTATTTTTCTTAAATAGAGGCACAATTTGACCGATGCTTGGATCAACATTTTGGTATTATTCTGCAGAAAAATGAAGATGTTATTTTAATGAAGAAATTTGGTCAAGATCCATTTTACCCTGGAATGGTCAACTACAGAGACTTCTGTAAAATGATTGACAGAGGTTAGTATTTTTAAATGTAATGTAATACCATCTAATCTCACTAAATAAACTATCAATTACAGAAATAAAAATTGTCTATTGGAGGGAATCAAACTTCTAACCTCTGGTTTATTGAACCGGTGTTCTGATTTTTCAGCTGTGTTTGAAGTCAAAAGAAATAAATACCAAAAACAAAAGAATATTCAATTTTGATGCTAAGGGTGTATAGAAATCAATCCATAAAACAAATTGCAGATGGATGAGTGTATAAAAATCTATCTATAAAACAAATTACTAATGGATGAAATTTGCTAATATTCTAGAAAAAATCTTTATTAAAACTAGTATATTAGTACAGTATTAATTTAGAAATTTAGCTCAGTTTCAACTGAGCTAAATTTCAACTAAAATTCAACTCTCATACTGAAGTGCTTCAAAAAATTTTTGAGGTCCAATAAAAATGAAATTTTAGATGAGATATGTTTATAACCTCATATTTTTAAAAAATTATATGACCATGTTAACGCATTTTTTTTTTATATTTCTTAAAAAAATTCATTTGCTGAGTTTTTTGTAATATGTTTTATGCTTTTGAGAAAAAATATTTATATTTTTTGAAAGCTGTCTATCTATCTATCTATGCATCTTAAAAGCCTACAGCTTTAGAGTTGAATGTGTTTTAAGTATACTCAAATATACTAATCAGTTGTTTAGATTCATTTGAGCTGCAATTCATACTAGTCTGTATTTTGTTCACTTTTAAATATAGGTCTATTACCACTGCAGCAAATGAATCATCTGCTCTTGTTGCTGCTGTTACAACTGTCATTCTTTAATGAATAGTTTATTTAATTAGAAGTCTGGATAATGACATCTTCTTGTTGAAGAAATAAGTAGTTTATTTGTTTCTATCTGTGAATCACAGAAATATTGCATTTAAAACTAGTGTTGAGCTTTCTGCATGTATTAGCAAATCATTTCTTTCAGTTTTTAGAACCATCGTCAATCATTTTTTTCAAGCGATATTTCCCAAATTTTTTTTGATTTAGTTGCATATCAGAGTTTTGATTTTTTATTGAAAATTTGTTTTAATTATGACAAAAAGATTCATGCGTTGGGAAGCTTGGAGTGGCTGTTTTATATTTTAAGAATAATTTTTTGTAAATAAAAATTGTTTGACAAATTTCCCTGCTCATGACAATGATGGGTGAAAGTGTTTAATTCTATATCACAGGTATAAGTTTAAACTTGTTTAACTTATCTTTTAACAAAAAATGTTTTCAGAGAAAAATCTGTGTGATGGCAGAAATCAATTTGATCATCTAAAAATGTATTTTTTTAAAATTTCATAGTTTAGTCGTCTGTACCATAAACTGCAACAGATATAGTAGGTATTTTTCGTCAATTGAGACATAATATCTGTCCATTGTGATGTTTTGACCACCTTGCAGTGTGTCATTGGATAGACGATAGACAAAGGCCTTCACATCAGATTTTACAGATGAAATGTAGTGGTGTCCATTTTCTTTGTGTGATTTTCCAGAATATACTGTGACTTTGTAAGAATATTTAAGAATGTAAAAATGTACATCTTTGCAACTTTTGTAGAGTAATGCACATTGTGCTGGCTTTGCTGGATTGTACTGTAAAAAATTTTATTTGATGTCTGCTAGTTTATAAAGTCTAATAAATTGTCAAATACTCGTTAGCATTGAACATTTTGAAAAACTCTCTGCAGAAGGCGAATCAATCTGTAGGCCAGTTTGTAGCATTTTTTCATCAGTAATGTACCACATGTCATGCAATAGGAAGTATTTTCTCAGCTATGACATTGTGGCTCCGAGGATGTCCTGATGAATAACCCAACAAATAATGAAGTCCGTGATTAAAGTGCTCACACTTCCTGTTCATTGGTGGCTTTGAGATGAGTCCATTTATCAGATATTGGCCACTGGATTGCATAGTGACCTGATCTTTTCTATCTCCAAGTTTTTATTTTTCATGATTATTGCAATGATGTTCTCGGATATCAGGAGACTGCAAAAATCAGAGAGAGAAAGAGAAGACTTTCTTTTAGCTGCTTCCTTCAGGTTACCAGGTTTGAAAGCTCAATTTCTTCAAATAACAATGACTGCATTGCCCGGATAAAGGTAGTAAGTGAACTTTTTTGTCTTCAAAATGTAATGAAAAATTAATTTTTTGGTAGATGTGTAAATACTTATAGTTGGAATAATGTAGCCAGTTTGCAACAAGTATATAATTCTTTTAGTAAAGAGAAATAATTACTCTAAAATCAATAAAACAAAAATCAGAGAGCTAAGTGACAGAGCTTCCCCGTCGGAAAATTGACCACAACATTACATATGTAGAATAGATAATTTTTGTTTGTGGTGTACTACAATTGAAAACAAGACAATAGTTGCATGTTGTGTACCATTTCCAACTTATTTATCTCCCAAAGATGAATGAAAAAAAGAGTCAATGATCACAAAAATCTATGAAGGAAGCAACGATATTTGAAGAAAATTGCAGAAAATTCCAAAAAAGCGTCTGATAAGTTGGAGTCCCCCTCCTCAGGTAATGTAAGGTTAAAGCAAAGTTTAAGAATTCACTAGATTGTCAATGCACCGTATACCAAATTAACTGCTAGTTTAACATCTGTAGCCAGTTAGGATAAAAGAAAGCACAATTATGATTTTTTGATCTTTATAACCTAAGAAAACATTGTACATGGATTCAAAAGAGGCCCAGGTAAAAATATTTAAATATAAAACCAACATGAAAGATTTTAAGACAAAGTAATTGATTTCCAAAAAATCTGATAGTATAAATAAAACAAAAACATAAGGTGTAAAATAAAAAAATGTAACCATTTTTAAGTGATGAGTTTTTTCAAACAAAATTTAACAATACTTTCTACAAATCCCACAAAGGTGTTGATATCAAAAAAATTTTACTTTAAGTTTAAGAGAATAAAAAGTAGCTATTTCATGTTTTTGCTAGTTCAAAATCGCGTATTCATTTTGCTTTATAAGGTGTGATGGTTTTTTACCTCAATATATTGTAGTAGTTTTGCTTAATATATATATATTTTTTTTTTGAATGTAAAAAATTTTTGAATTGGTACAAGAGCACACAAGAAGGTGCTTAAGAAAATATTCATTTGCTAATTACAGTTTTAATTGTGTAGAATATGATCCCTCTAATGTTATTGCACAAGTAAAACCCGCATGTACGTTAGACAATACTTCATTGAAGAAATGTGATGCATTATTGGAGAGAATAGCACCATACTATAAATATCATGGGATAAGTATCAAAAGTTGTTACGAGGACTTTGACCAGCATAGTATAGGATTAATTACACAAAGCCAGGTATTATTGAATTTAATATTTTTCCACGTTCCACATTTTGCGAGATTAAAATGAGTATTTTAGTATTTTAGTTTTAAACTATGGATTAAGTTCATAGAATTTATTAGTTTCATTTCGTGAATTTAACTTTTAAATCCACAAGATTCTTGAATGTTAGCATGGGATATATGACTAAGTAAACTTGTTTAGACAGAAATGTTTGTTTTTGTTAAGACTGATTTTTAACCTTTGGACTGCTAATCCAAAATTATAGTTTTAACAGTTTCAAAAGGAAACTTTAAAAAAGGGCTGCCTAGAAACTCTTAAGAGCCACTTTTTATTTAATAAAACATAGTAAAGCTCTTTAAATTAAATTTTTTTTTTATTTTTGGTTATGTTGTTGCATATAATCTAACTAAAACAAAATTTTGACATAATTTCATTATTTAAATATTGAACAATAAAACTTAAAAATATAGAATTCAAAGTATCAAAGTAACGCTTACCCATAGGTACAATTGCACATTTTTGTAACCATTTTTTTTTTCAAATGCGCCATCTAATGACCTCATAATTTATACAAAAGTTACAAAATTCTAACTTGAGATAAAACTTTTATTTAAAATTCTCACAATTAAATCAAATTTTAGAAAAATTTTGTGATACCCTCAGATATCTATGCATGTGGGAATGTTTAAATACCCTTTCCAAATACCAATATGACGTGTGAACGTGGTAATATTTAAATACCCTTTCCAAACACCAATATGACGTGTGAACATGGGAATATTTAAATACCTTTTCCAAATAACGATGTGTGCGAATATGGGAATGTTTAAATACCCTTTCCAAACACCAATATGACGTGTGCATGTGGGAATGTTTAGATATATACCCTTTTCATATACTTAGAGAATATACATTTTTCTAACAATAATATTGCTCCATTAGGCTGATTGGTTTTTATATTATAGATGTGTTTAATGTTTTTTTTTTTTTTTTTTTTTTCTGATTATTTTATATTTATTGCTGATTCTAATATTTTTTTGCCTGTAGCTGATTTTTATATATATTGTGCAAAATCATGTGAGAGTATGCAAGATTATACAAGATAATTCAAAGTCATAAAAATTTTGGTTGCATGATTGGTTTTAATCCATTTGATTAAAATTATTTAAAATGATTTAAAAATAATGTTCTGATCATCAATAATTGGATAAGGAGAAAATAGAATGCTTCACTTAGTAACCTTGAAACATATCGGCAATGCAGAAATTAAAGCTTATTACAGCAACAAGGGCATATAACACATAAAACATATAGATTTCGAAGGGTAAAACTTAACCAGTATTTGAATCTCACTCAGCAACAGTTCGTAATTGTTACTCTTTTTAGTCAACTTTTAAACAAAAAGTTTTTCTAAAATTTTAAGAATTTTAAAGACCGTTGAAGAATTGATTTTGACTCATACAGGCATGCACAGAAAATCCTGCGTCCTCTGATAATACCTTTTAGAAGACTTTTAGCAAAATCTCACACCCATCAGTGAGTTTTATTTTTGATTTAATTTATATGAAGTTTGCAATCAAAATTTCAACAAATTTTTGGATTTTTGTCAATTGTCTGAAAAATCTTGTTTAATTTTTTAGTTTTACCGGCGTTTTCCTGGTCCATCAGACGTGACAGAAATGGAAAAAACATTACTTTCACTTAAATACTTACACCCTACAAAGAATAACTTGTGTAATTATTTGGAATTTCATCAAGATATGGCAAATATGATCAAAGCAAATGAGACTCCAACCACTACAGAACAAAATTTTGATACTGATGAGAATACTAGGAAAATGGTTTGAAGTTTTTTAAAATTAAAATATTGTGTCAAATGTATGGTTTTTAAGAGGTTATAATTTTTAATTTCCACTGATGTTTATTTAAAAAGTCTTGGAGATAATAAAATGGAGGGCTAAGTTTTAAACTCACGGATTTCTATGCTAAGCAATTTAACAAATATGCAAGATGCAAAAATTAACTCGTCTATAATAATGTTCTTTAAAAAAAAAAGTGTAATGGTGCTTTATGTATTTTGCAAATTTTTTAATCAAGCATTTTCAATGGTCGCCGCTATGTCAACTGTCATCAAAAGAACAAAAAGCAACTTGACGGAATGATATCAATATTTTAAAGATTTTCATTGGTTGGTTTAAACAGTAATATTGTTTTTGATTGGTCCCTTTTTAAATAATGGGCAAATAGAATGATATCATATAATTTTTTTAACATACGTTGTAAAGAAGTTCTAGGTTAAAGGCAGACCACTTGCTTAGCATGCCAGAGGTATTCTAAGTTTAATTTTAATTTTTCTTTTAATTTTCTGAAGACAGCAAATTTTACTAAATGTTGTCAAGTACACCAGAACCAAACCAAATGTTGTCAAGTACACCAGAACCAAACCAAATTTTGTCAAGTACACAAGTAAATTTTTTCAGGTATACAGCTAGTATTGTAATAAAAGCTCTAGGCTGTTGTGAAATTTCCTTCCTTATATAACAAATTAAATTATAAAAATTTGTGATTTCAGTAATATTAGATAACGATTTGGCATTTTGGGTAGATTTTCTTGTCAATAAAAACACCATGGAAAAGACATTAATTTTATAATGACATTTCTATAAAGTTATTAAGCAAAAACGTATTTCATATAGTGTTCAGCATGTGTTTCACAGAAAAGGACTTGTAATTTTGCGCATATGGTAAAATCTTGATTTTCTACGGGATATCAACATTTTCTGTGGCTTAAAATTTTATCACCAAAAAAATTCAGTCCACGATCCACATTTGAGGTTCATGTAAAGGAATATTCCGATAGCGGCAGAGTCATTGGAAGCCAATTAATATGAAATATCATTTATAGGTTTTTTTATATAATTGTTGCAAGAGTTTTTCAGTGAAAATAAAGTCTTTTTGAAATAATTTTAATGAAAAAAAAAAAGTGTTAAAAATAATTTAACCCATCTCGTTACTTTTTAAGCAAAAATTTTTTTTCTTAAGTATAAATCAATTAAGTACTTTTTTTTTTTTTAAGAATCACAAAGTTCCAACTCTCGATGAAGTAGTCGACAAGATTAAAGTTGCAATATATAAGAATGGAATACGTACAACCGAGTTCTTTAAGGATCATGACAAACTGAGAAGTGGAGTTATTACTAAAAATCAGGTAAATGCAATTTTCATGTTTGTTTGAAGAAATTTTTCAAACAGTAATTTTAAAGATTTATACATTCTAATAACCCCCTTTTGAATAGGAATGTCTTCTAAACTAAATATTGAAATATTTGACATTGTTTATGCATACTTCTCATGCTAAAGGCTTGTCATCATTGCAGATCTTGTTAGGATGGGTTCAGCTAACTGCTTGAAAACCCTTATATCAAATAGCTCTCACCCCGAAACATATCGCAAGGTATATTTAATCCCGCATCGTAACTCATATTTTTTTCTGTTCTCAGCTATTCCTCCATGAACTTTTAAAGGTTTGACAGCATTTTAGCAGTTATGTACCTTGCTCTATCATTTTGTGATGAATTTTCCTCATTTGCATTTTTGATGAATGATGAATAAAGTAGCAGTCGGACAGTAATCTCTGAAAGGAACCTTGTTTCTTAGGTACAGTAGATTGTAAAATGACTGTTTTAAGTCAAAATTGTGTGTTTTCGATGTCTGCTAATTTAACTTGGTTTTGTTTAAGTCTTGTTTTATTTTAAGATTTTGTCTTTTATTTTCCCATAGGAATACTTTTGAAGCAATATGGTCTCGAAGGGTTAATGACCTTGCTTTTTAGTGAATTGACAGAGAGCTTTCAATTCTGTTTGGTTATCAGGTTTTTTTTTACATGAATCAATTATTTTTTAAAGCATTGCAGATGCTTCATAGAGGTTTTGTATATTTGGTGTGTTTTTTTTTTTTGTTTCTTTTGTTATGTTGTGATATTGAAAATATTCCTGGTCCTTCTTGAAAAAGTTTGAAATATGTAACTGTTTAAAGTTTTTAAATAATATTAGAGACCTTTGATCTTTATGGGTATATTACTAAAATTTCATTTTCTGCACCCAGAACCAAAAAGAGTCAGCAAAGGTGGTCATAGTTCTTGGTATCTAGACCTCTAAAGCCATTCCCTGCCATTCCCTGTGGTTAAAATATTTGATATCATACATACATTTTTTATTAGAGTTGTGTAATTAAAAGAGAGATGTAATTATTATTAAAAGGAAATTGCTTAGTTTTTTTCATCAATAGTCATTTTAATGGAGTAATAATGATGTTCGATTTACTTCTTAATTATCAAGTTTGCAGGCAAATACAGTATTTTATACTTTTGTCTTCATTTTAGTTTGTCTGTGGCATCACTTTATGCTGTGGTAAACAAGCAAATTTATCTGAAGATGAAATAAAAATGCTTGTTGAGCGTTATAAAACTGATGATGGACGGGTACGCTACAAAGAATTTTGTAATCGCATGGAAAATGGTAAAAAGAAAAAAAAATTAAATTAGACGTTCTCTAATTTGTGCACTTGTATTTAATTTGAATTAATTTCTCTAGAGCTAATAACAATAATCATAGACGTTAACTTATCTTCCTATGAAAAGTGGTAATAGTAGGTTTTGAATTAAAAGTTCGTGTAGATCATGAAGTAGAAAGTCTAGAATTATTTTCCTTTGCTGGTTTGTTAAAATACTGTTATTAATTTTGCCATTAAGGCTGTATTTGTATTTTTTTGCTAAGCTAAGATGTTGCTGCTCTCCTGTAAATTCTAATGGGTTCAAACTTTATATTAATTCTTAAATAGATAGTTTGAGTAATTTTGAACATTAATACATCAATATCTTTTTAAAAGATATTGATGTATTAATAAGTGTGGTGGTTATAAAATAGCGAAGTTTGTGAATTTTTCTAGACTATGCTGATGTTGATAATAAATTTTGACTCAAATCCAGTATTTTGACTAATAGCTCACACACACGCACACGCATTTAAACACACACACACATTTAAGCGCACATTTATATTTGAACATATTTGCACAAATGTACACACATTTTCTGTCTCGAATTTATGAGTGTATCTTTCTGTATAGCTTTCAATGTACCAGATTTAGAGAAGAAGCATACAGCTGATGTCTACCGCCCTCCCATTGGGTCACTGACTAAGGTAAAAATTGATCAAGAGCTATCATTTAATGATAAACTTATTGAATGAGTATTATTTTAATAACCCTATGCTGAAATAAATGCCAGTGTCTCCTTTTTGAAATTTCAAAATATTAGCCCTTATCTGCAAAACTGATTTAGGTTTCTATTTCTCTCCAAGGCATTTAGCATGGGCAGTTATATTATGTCGTCTGATATATTTTTTGTCTTTTTTTTTTGAAGATGCCAAATAGTTTATCTAAAGATGATGAAGAAAGAGTCCAGCAAATTCTTTATGAGCTTCATAAGGTGGTACAAAATAAACGTCTGAGGTTGTATCCATATTTTAAAGATTTTGACCGAGTAAGACTTTCATAATTCTTTAAATTATTTTTGACTGAAAAATCTACTATAAAATTTTAATACTTACAAAAATTAATATAAATACATCTTTTTTTTAATATTAATATATTAATATTATTATTAATTACTTTATCCTGTATTCAGGCAATCTTTGCAGAGAGGATGGATCTTGAAAGCAGTTCCTGAATAGTTAGTAGTAATTCTTTGCATTCTCAATATCTTCTCTAAAATTTCAGTGTGTTTTAAATAAAATTTTTCCAATGAACTTTTTACTTTTTAGATAACTGAGTCAAAGATTTCTTTCTCTACCTTATCAAAAAATTTTTTTTTTTTACTATTTAAATGATAATGCAGGATGAAAAAGTTATTGCAGTTAAAACTATAAAGTTTAGTAGGAAAAATACCTTTTTCTGGCATGTTTCATGTTTTAGATAGAGTATTTTAAAGTAAAGTAACTGTTAAGGCCCAAAAGGTCTGGTTAAGAAAATTTTACCTGGCAAATGGTATTATTAGCCTTATTTTTTGTTGGCGTATGGTAAATTATATCAGCCGAGTTCTTTTACATCTTAGTTTTCATTCTTTACTGTCAAAAAAAAAAAAAAAAACATGTGTTAATACTCACTTAGTTTAAGATTAAGTAAAAAAACCTGATATTATAGTATCTAACGAAATTTTCAACAAATTCTAATTCAAGCAAAAGCACAAAACCTGGCTGCAGTTTTGGATATTTTGCTTTTTCACTATTTAAATATTATTTTCCTTTCACAAAGTGTTCATAACCCAAAAATCATTGATCTTTTACATCTATCACCATTTACAACGAGAATAAAAAAAAAAATATATTAAAAAAAAAAAAGTTACATTTCTCTGTAAATTATGAGTTCCTATTCCTATTTTTAAAACAGTGTTGATCCATTAGCTCATAACATGGAGGTGCATAATATTGGAGGTCTTATTTGTATAAAAAAAATATTAGGATTCTTATCCATGTTATATCTAGGGTTTATTGGAGTCCGGGTGAAACTGGAGGATTTCTATGAATCCGCCATATTTGTTTATTTTTTTTCTCTGTAAGGCTCTTTTTCAGTAATCATTCATAGATTTTCCTGTAATTTTTTAGTATGTCTTTAACTCATGAAGGTAAAAAAGAGATGATTTTAGATTTTACCGGCTAAATTTGCCCAAATATGGTAATTTTAGACTTAAAAGTAATGTATTTCTCTTGAATTTTTTTCATTAGATTTTTTTTTTTTTTAATTTTGCATCAGGGACCATATAGGTACTTCTTTTTCTATACTTCAATCTTTTTAAAACTGTTGATTTTAGATTTTGATTATGAGCCAAAATTCATTTTTGTACAAAAATAAACAATTTTTTTTTTTTGTGAAATTAAACTCTTACCCAATTAAATTAATTTCTGATAGTTTTTGCTTATAGACAATTTTAAAAAGTTTTCACGGTCCAAGCCATAAAAGAAAAAAGAATTTGTATAAAAAAAAGTTAATAGCTTTTTGCAGAAGTCGATTTTTATCGATTTCATTAAGTACTTGTTGTACTTTTCATGTTTATCTTTCCAGGGTAATTGCTTCACACAAGGTATTACTAAAACTCAGTTTAGTAGAATGCTTCATATGGTTGGGTTGAATATGCAACAAGTAGATTTGGAGGTTGGCATTTTTTTTTTTTTGGGTGCTTATGATAACAATTTATAATGGACTCAGTAAACCAAACTTCAAATAGAAGTCATGTAGGATTAATTAAATCAGGGTGAACTCACTTAAAATGAGTCATAGTTTCACATAAACATAAACTCTTCGTTTTCTTCTATTATATTGTACCTGGATAGCTCAGTTGGTAAGACATTCGAATCCCTGTCGTATAGTTCTGTGTTCAAGTCTGGGTATCACCCTCATTCGATTCGATTTAGTGCGATAAGTTTATGGTTGTCTGGCTGAACGGTTATTTACCGTAAGCTCAAATGGGATCTCTAAATACACCAGAACTAAATCCATTGGAACCTTCTGAAATAAACCAGCTTGAAGCTGTTTGTTGGCCCCACGCTAAAAAAATATATGTTGAAAATACGTTGATATATTATGTTGTTGAAGATGTTGTGAACTATGTAGGAGTATTGTTATCATAATCCAAAATTGATAAATAATAATATATATAATAATATTTATTACAGTCTCAAAAAATTTAATTTTGATAATTTTCATTTGTTTATTTTTTTTAGCTGATTTTAAAAAAATTTGAATACCCTACTAGCGGTGATATCAACTACCCAGCATTCATACAAAGCATCGATCATCAAGGTAAAATGTGCCAGATATACTCTTTTATGTTCTATATAAATTACTAATATTTTTAAAAAGTATTGATAAAGTTCATAATTATTAGTTTTACTACATTATACTAATTCAATTTATGTGAGTAAGGTAGAGAGTATGACATACAAAATAATTATCGTGAGTGATCGAGTATAAGTTTCTTGAATTGTTATCTGGATAGCTGATTTATTTCAGGGACATGTTTCTATCGAGAAGTGTATTGTAATTCAAGTAATTGACAAATTTCTTTAATAGAAGAACTGCAATCAGAAATACATTGACTTTTAATTGAAAATTTGCCATACCGAAATGTTTTTATTTGGTTAAGAAAAAGTTTACCCAAATTAGAGCTTTTTGCACCGTATGAATAAATGTTTGTTGTAATAGTAAAGAAATTAGATATAGGTTCAGGGAGAATATGATTAGAATGATCGAAGACAAGAAAGCAATTTGAAAAAAGAACTTGATCAGGAAAAGATAAGATTTTTGATTTTTCAAATTGATTGGTTGTATCACAACGAAAAGGTGCAAAATTAATGATGCGGATTGCCTTTCTATGAGATGAATTAATTTTTTTAATTAAAGGATTTCCGTTTTGACCCCAGACTTGATGACAATAAGCAAGGTGGGAAGAGAAAATCGCATAATAAACATAGCGAAGTGTAGAAAAGTCAACAAAAGGACAAGGATGACACAACATACCATGGCAAATGATTGTCTGTTTGAAAAAAATAATCATCGATACTGACACTCACCTTTCTCTCATTTAAAATTAAAGAATCAATTCCCTCTGTAAAAAACCTGAGCCAAATAAACCGCACATCATACATGTTTCCTGCAATTTGATCTCCTGCTATCCATAAATAAGATCTTTCTTAATATCATATGAAGAATTGTACTAGTCAGTCCGCACATCACGCACTAAATTAAATTGCTGAAATATCCCAATTTCACGTTAATCATTTTAATTATTACATTTGTGCTACTTATGAAAAATAAGCATTTTAAACTGCCTGAATACAGGTCATACGAGTTTGGTTAAGCTTACATGAGTAGGTAAATGATATGTAATGAGTGTATACATGAAATCAATAAATTTTTGATAGACACTAACATCCACTTGTTATCATCAATAATTATTTCAATAGGATGGCCTATATGTCATTAAAAATAGAAAACCCCATTAAAAGTTTCAAAAAAAAATTCTGACTTTATTAAAAAAAATAACTCACCACTGTTATTATGAGTATCTAAGTGAAGTGTTACATTAAACCCATGAAATAAACGGATTATCCAAAAAGACTGGAGTCTAGTTTTGTTTCAGCAGCAGTTAGAATATCTACATACTGTGCAACGGGTTCGAATAATAAAAATAATTATAACACTTGATTATTTAGTAATCTTGGAACTCTATTTTTTGTTGCGTTACATAATCAATTTAAGGTATACTGCAGTTTGGTCATGCTCAGTGTAATTTCTCCTCTGTGATGCTATTGTCAATCCTTGGTGCTGTTGTTAAGTCAATTATAAATAGTTAATTGCTGCATCGTAACTGAACCAATAGAAAAATAAAAATAAAAATGCGATTACAAAACATACAACCAGCGTCTACGTAAAAATTGAAATCATGACCTGTAGAGAGGAAAGCTTGTTAAATCAGATAAGCGAAGTAATTTGTAAACGTTGTCGTAAAAACACATTTGGTATTATGCTAAACTACAACATCAATGATTGGTAGTGGCGTCAGCAAATTACTGCTGCACATGAGCACACTGCAATATATAATTAACTAGAAAATAAAAATTCTGCATTCTATCTTCAATTCCAATTCCATGTTGATTTTGTAGTAATACATAAACTAATAAATTGATACTAAATGTATATATGAACCTAAAATCCAGAAAAAAATATCATTTAACACTGAAGCTTTTTGCTCTTTACTGTTCAGATTGTATGATATTCATGATAATATAAATATTATAGAATTATAATTTTATAATATTTAATTTGTAATTACATATAAAGATAATTATTTTATCAGAAAACTTGAACACTTTTTTGCTAGAATATCGTGGGAAAGCTGCTTTTACTGAAAATTGGAATACTACTCAGCTAAAGTAAGTTCCCTTTGGACTAAAACGACATTTTAAAATTAATCTATATTTGTCTGCCGTTTAAGCTAATTTTCATCTTAATTTGACATGTTTTGGCATGGGCCCGGAAAATAAAAATTTTTAACAGGAGGCCAGATAGAGTTAAAGCCTCCCTCATCTGAATTAAAATTCGATCTTTAACAATTTCTCAATGATTTATCAATATAAGAAAAAAATAAATGCAACTTAGATCATGGTTCTATGACATACAGCTTTGAGAAACTACCAGTATTTGTTTGTACCTAATGTTTTACCTTCATTTTCACACTGCAGGCAGTCTTGTAAAACGTGTTTTATTTAGTCATCAACTGTGGTTTTATTCCAGTTGCACAAAGAATACTCAGAAAAAAAATGTTTGGTTGTTTTTATTGCTTGGGCTCCATTTCTTTTTCGTAACAATGTCTTAAACTTGTTGGCTTTTCTTGTATAATAAAACTTGTCAAGCTCGACATGTGTAATTGACAAATCTTTCATTTACATTTTTTGGCTGGAAGGTCTTAATAATATTAGTTTTTATAAATAAGCACGAGAAAAACTTTGCCATTTTTTACTTGGCGTTACTCGGTTTGTTTACCAAGGCTCACGCATGTTGGTTAAAGTGGATAATGATGTAAGCCATTATAATTTTAGCTCTAAAGATGAAGCAGAAAAAATAAAAAGCGTGCATGCAAATCCAGTAGATACTGATGAGCTCATTAAAAGAATTAGACACCACGTCTTGGTGAACAGAATAAGGGTTGGTTTTTTATCGATGTCTTTATAAACAACTAGATTTTTGTGGTAGTTTTAAAATAAAGTGTCTGTATGATGAAAATTGTAGAGCAACTAACATAATTTTTTTTTTGTTGGACGACAAAATTTTTTATTGGACGGCATTGCCAAAGATAGTAATTGTTTTTTTTTTCTACCGTAAAACCATGCTGCGCGTGTTTTATGATTTTCTTTTTTCTTCATGGTGCTTTTTTTTCAGAAAATTCATATTTAGATCGGAGTTATTTTTTAAATGCAAAGAGCTGATAAAAAGTTTAGAAGAAGGTTTGTTGATGGTTTTTTGAAAAAAATTGCACCCAGTTAATAATTTATGTCAAAGTTGGTCCAATATTTCTTTTTTATTTGAGAGATTCTGTTGATTTTTTAGAACCAGTCCATAGTTACAGAAAATATTTTAACTTATTTTGTCTATGAATGCATGGTAGGTGGTGCCATTTACTTTTTAATGTTTGCTGCTTTCTAAGTTTCCAGAATAAGTCATATTGTCATAGAGCACGAATACTAGCAAATTTCGATTTTTGGAGATTCTTGTATTTGGGCACTGGGCCTAAAAATCTCAAAAACGTCGTTTTAGACCAAAAAAACAAGATAATTTTAAATTAAGTTTTCTAAAATTTTGTATAAAATTAAAGGACATTTCTTCAGTCATGTGACCACTTCTCCTAATCTTTTGTTTCCAGCGCCCAGCCCTAGTAAAATTTGGTCCAATGATTATGTAATTTTATTCTATCAAAATTGTTTTGAATGTTAAAAAACATTTTAGAAATTTTAGAAACTTTATCAAAGTCAGGTTCCACCAGGCTTGAAAACATTTCAAGTCTGGCAGATATGTTGTATAATGGATATATTTTTTGATTTTCTTGGTGATGCTAGAAAATATAAAATTTGATAACTTTGGAAGATATCAGCAGTGTTGAAAATAATATTTGGTTTAGACTGGTGAGTAAAACAGGCCCAATTCTTTTTGTAGAAAATTAGGTATTTTTCATTTCAAAAATATTTTAACTAATCCATGGTTAATGGCTGTTTTCAGTTTAAAAAGTTATAAAATAGTGATGACAAGTTTGTGAATTTTGTCGTTAGCTCAGCAGTTTTTTCTGTAGTCTTCCTTAACTTAGCCTCTGTATAATATATATAATACTTTTTTTAATGATTTTTCTCATATTGCTTTTATTTCAATCACATCGTTTTTATGTTAGATGATCAACTTGGTGTTATTTTAATATAAACATGAATTAACAGTGCAGTTTTCATTTAAATGAGCTAAAGACAGAACAATTTAAAAAAGTTATGTTTGTACGAGAGCATAAATTTTTCACCCATTTCTTCTTGTTTGGATGTGTCTATTTGAGTGATGATTAAAGAATGCTTATAGTTTTTATTGGATAGTGCTTTACTCTTGATTTGACCTTGAAGCATCCATTATTTGGTTTTGAGAGCTGTACTTAAATATATAATATTTTTTTATCAGATAATTGAAGATTAGATTAAATCAACAAAGGACATCATTAAAAAAGATATAAGCTAATAAAACATAAAGTATTATAGCTTGCTATTAAAGTTATCAGACATCATTTTACCTATTATAAATAAAATATTGATATACTTTCTAAAAACTATTTCCGTGATAAGACAGGTAAAAAGCTTTGAGATTTTTAAGTTGATTTTCAATTAGTCTCATCTGTTACACATGCTGGCATGTTACAAAGCTATAAGTTCAAAAGCAGACATAGGTGTTTGTATAATTTTGAGCGATAATATGAATAATGATGAGTCATTCTGTTTATTTTAATTATGTTATTGATGACAAAATTAGTTGAGCTATTACATCTTTGTTATTTAAATTTAGGTAGAAGAGTTCTTTCAAGATTTTGACCCATTGCGACATGGTTCGATATCTGTTTCGCGGTTTCGAATGGGTTTGAGTGCAATGGGACAAGACCATCTGTCTGAAGCACAAATACAAGCAATATTGAATCGTTACAATGATCCAAATAAAACCTGGAATATTTTATGGACATCATTTTTAAAAGATATTGAGAAAGGTTTGGATAAAGCTTAGTACAACCATTGGCAATTAATTGTTTGTTAAAATGGTTCTTTTGTTTTTTTCAAAATAACGAAATGTTTAATTTCTTAATTCTAGTCAAAATTTTTCATTGTGGTTTTTGAATTTTTATCGTCTTGCTTAATTTCCATTATGAAAAATAATTAGCTAAATTATTTCACTTGATTTAGTATTGTATAGTCTGCTTATAAGAATATGGTATATTATTGTATAGTCTGTTTATAAGAACATGGTGTGGTATTCTATAGCTCTTTTATAAGAACGCGGTGTACTACGTTATAGTCTTTTTATAAGAACTTTGTGTAGTATTGTATAGTTTTTTCATAAATGCATGATGTAGTATTGTGTAGTCTTTATATAAGAACTTTGTGTGTTATTGTATAGTGTTTTCATAAATGCAAAGTGTAGTATGTATGCTCTTTTTATTGGAAAAGTAGCAGATTTTGGGCCCTACCTGCTAGGTTTGCCTTCGGCCCTTATTATGATGTATTAGGAAAAAAATTTTTTGTGCACAGAACTATGGATAATATAAATCTGTTTCTACATACTGAATTTAATAATGTATTTTGTTTATTTACATCATAATAGTTTAGTATCAAAGTCTTTATATAAGACTATCGTGTTTTATTGTATATTCTGTTTATAAGAACATGGTGTAGTATTATATAGTCTGTTTATAAGAACATGGTGTAGTATTATACAGTCTTTTATAGGAATATGGTGTTGTATTTCATAGTCTTTTTATAAGGAAAGGACATCGTGTGTATTGTGTAGTCTTTATAAGAATATGGTGTGGTATTGTTGTGGTCTTTTTAAAAGAACATGATGTGGTATAAGTCTTTTTATAGAAACTTGTTGTGGTAATGTGTAGTCATTTTATAAAATAATTAAGGTAATTAGCTAGGCACACCCATCTGTCTTACTATAAAAAAAGTTGCCACG
Source organism: Euphysa ruthae (assembly GCA_035046665.1). NCBI lineage: Eukaryota > Metazoa > Cnidaria > Hydrozoa > Anthoathecata > Corymorphidae > Euphysa > Euphysa ruthae. The sequence continues at coordinate 26,330 of JAUZNK010002554.1, forward strand.
TGTCTTACCATGTAAAAGTGCAATATATGTCTTACTATGTAAAAGCACTCGATGCGTCTTGCTATACAAAAGTGCATATAATTGCTGTCCAGTTATTTGCTTTCTTTATTTATCCATCAAACTTTACAGTAGACACTATTTTATCTCCATTTATTTCATTTAGTTTGTATTATTTTAATGGTTTTTTAACAACTTTTTAAAATTGCAGAATTCTAATAAAAATTTTATTTCCTCATTTTCCAGTATTCACATTGCGTGGTCTCGAAAAAACTCCTACTGCAAAAGTTCCACCCTCTGAAGAGTTTCTTATGGTGAAACAAGGAGCCTCTGATTGGTCAGCAGAGACTCTTTCTACTAAAAATGCTTTTGAATCAGTGATGACAAGGTTAAGACAGAAAACAAATCAAAGAAGAATTTTAACGAAACCTTGTTTTCAAGATTTTGACAGGTTTCTTTTGTTTATTAAAGTTTGTGTTTGGTTTAATTTTGCTGCTGTGAGTTAAAGTTTAGATTCTGCGTTATTTAAAAAAAAAAAAAAAAAAAAAAAATTATTCCGTGTAAAATTATATACACATTCGATCATGATAATTTTATTAAAGTAATTGATGATAATTGAATTTTATTCTAGACACAATCAAGGTTACGTCACTAAATCACAGTTTAGCCAATGTATGACATACCTTTGCTTGGATTGCAATCTATACGAAATAGATCTGTTATACAAAAAGTTTAGTGATGACACTGGCTTCAACTATTTGTTATTTCTCGAAGACCTACAACCTTCCAACAAATATGAGCAGATGTATGTGAAGAGATTAGAAGAATTAAAGTTGGCTAATCAGACGAAGGTATTAAACTCCTAGCTCATGAATTTACTTTAAACTTCTAGTTTGGTTGTCCTGCCTGTTTATTTTGTTTTAAGCTTTATTACATTTTTTGCATTATTTTCTATCCTGCTAAATTAATCAATCTATTTACAAATAATGATGGTTTTGCTTACGTAAGCTTAATTTATATTGTCATAATCAATTCTTCTGCATTTATTCTTACAGTAGCGTAACTGATGGTATACTCAATTTTATTTTGTTTGAATTTTATTCTGCAAAAGATGCATCTCCTGAAAAGCCAAAAATTAAACTATTAAAGATTGTTTGACATATACCTGGATAGCTCAGTTGCTAGGACCGTAAGGTTCCGTGTTTAAATCTGGGTATCGCCCACTCAGCGTATGAGTAGCATTCACTTCAATTCATTGCAAAAAGAATGTGATTGTCTGTGCGAGCGGTAATTTACTGTAAGCTCAAATGGGAGCTCTAAGTACACCAGAACCAAATCCGTGGGCCCTTCTATAAAAATTATCTGTTGGCCCAAAGTTAAAAGATTCAAATACGTTGG
>JAUZNK010002555.1:0-11399 GCA_035046665.1 Euphysa ruthae
ATTAAAAATAATAATAAATGTAATATAATGGTTATTAGGAGGTTATTAAGAGGTTATTAGGAGATTATTAGGAGGTTATTAGGAGGTTATTAAGAGGTTATTAGGAGGTTATTAGGAGGTTATTAGGAGGTTATTAGGAGGTTATTATGAGGTTATTAGGAGATTATTAGGAGGGAGTCATTCGTATAGAATTAAGCTGACCAAAAAGAGTAATTCGTCCGGTAAAAATTATTTTATAAAATAAATTTCAATTTTAACTAGACAAATTCATTTATTCAATATTTATGATAAACTAAATAAAGTTTCAGTTTAAGCAACTTAAGCATTGGTTATCAAATAAATACAAAATTAAAAAAGAATGAAAAAAACAATACTATAGGACTATAGTAACTATAGAACCTTTTTAGAAATAAGTTTTTAAAATAAAATCATCTTTAAGTCAAGAAAAGTGTTTAAACGGAGAGAGCCTCCATATTTTGTTGTTTTTAATTTCAGTTGTTGATTTATTCCATTCAAAGGTGCATTGATATTTTATAGAGTTTTTCCCAAATTTTACACTTTTAATTACAGGTAGAACTAGCCTCCAATTTTGAATATCACTCGTATAATAAGAAGGAAAATCATGACTTTGACTAAAGAAATTAAAAATAGTAAATTTTGATTTAAAAAACTAAACACAAACAATAAGTTAGAAATCCGTACAATATTATAAAATGACGGAATTTTTAAAGTATGAAATAATGAAGAAACATCAGAGCAAAAAGATTTGAAACTAATAATTCTCAAAGCAGAGGACTGATAGTATTTTATTCAAGTGATAACTTCCAATTTGATCCCAAATCTGACAACAATAACTAATATGAGAAGAAAATATTGAAAAATAAACAGAGCAAATTGTATTACTATTAACATAATATGTTTTTTAGTAAGTTCTTTGATATGAGCTTTCCAAAAAAAAAAATGTTCATCAAGTAAGACTCCAAGATATTAATTATACGAAGACGGTTAAAGACGTTTACCATTTAATTTAATTTTAACTTCAGAATCAAATCTCTTTCTGGGACTATGAAAAATAACGTATTCAGTTTTACTTACGTTGGGTGATATATGATTTGCGTTTAACCAGTCATTAATAAACTTAAGATCATCATTAACTTTATTACATAACAGTTTCAATGATTAATGAACAGCAGTTTTGTGTCATCAGCAAGATAATAAACAGTAGAGATGTTTAGAGAAAAAAACTAATATAAATGGCTGAGTGCAGAACCTAGTGGAACTAGATAATAATTAGATTTGAGAGTTGATTTAAAACCATTAATTTTTACGAATTGATTACGAATGTCTAAATAAGAAGAAAACCAGTTATTAGCAATACAACGGGCATCCTAATATTCAAATTTTGAAACGTGTATACCACGATCCACTGCATCAAAAGCTTTTGTAAATCTATGAACAAACCACATGCAAAACGGCCAAGAGTCTAGAACTTCGCAATTTTTTTCAGTGATGCTTATTAGTTATTAGGGCGTGAGAAGTTGAATGTTTAGCTCAATCCAAAATGAAGTTCAAAATTACAATTGTAAATTTTCAAAAATGAGCATAAATGTAAATAAATAAATTTTCCAAGAAGTCTAATAATGTTAGAGAGCAAAGATAACGGTTTGTAATTATCACAAATTTAGTTTAGAGCCTTTTTTAAACAAATAAAAAACGGAAGATGTGTTCGGTATGTTAGGAAACACTATTTGTTAAAGAAAATTGAATAAATTTGCTAAAGTATTGCTGGTATTTCATTTTTAAGGTGCCTAAGAACATCAGTCGGAAAGGTATCGTTCTTGGTGGCATTGGAACGGGCCTCTTAGCGACCGTGATCACTGCACCAGTCGTTCCAATTGAAGTGTTTCACCGAAAAATGAAAATTAGTGTTAAAAGTTTCCTAAAAGATTTTAAAATACCGAATGTAATACACGGTTTGAATCTGCGTTTGAAGTTCTTGTTGCTCACCTTTTTTAAAGGAATATAAGCATCTAGTAACTTGTGTAAGCGGGAAAAAAAAGAGTCGAAACTATTATCAGTGAGTGTAAAAATTTATAATATTATTCCAATCTATAATCTTAAAGTCAGTTATTATTATTATTAGTATCTTTCCTGTAAATATTATGTTTACGAGGAACGAAAATCATGATCTATGAAAAATTGATTTTGATGGTTAGATACAGTTGAAATCAAATTACCTGATATAATCCTAATACTAGTAGTGTTTGAGAAAATGTTATCGATCAGCGTTTGAGACCTATTAGTTATTGTAGTAGGAAAAATTATGTAAGAATGAAGATTATAAGAAGAAACCAGATTGAAGAATTTAGATGCACTTACATCAGAACTATATTTAATGAGACCAATGTCAAAATCATCTTAACGAATAAGAGTTTTGTTTTCTGTTGGGATTTGTGGTAGTAATTGATAAGATGTTATTGAATTAAATTATTGGCATTCCAGGATGTTTATAAATGCATCCAATGATTAGGTTTGATTTTCTATAAAATATAATTTCTACAAAGATTGATTCAAGATGATGAAGTCTGTAAATTAACAAATTATTTCTCGGTTTGCAGTTAAATTTATTTGATATGCACAAAAGAGCACATCCGCACGATGATTCAGTTGGGGTATATTCATAAATACAACTTAAATTGATATCGGGACTGTGATACCTAAAAATTTTCTCATTCTAGTTTCGGTTAAACCAATTATACCAAAATAGAAATTTAATAAAGTAACAATAGAAGATAATTCATCAAAATGAGTAGCCAAAGATAGAATATTCATATGGGAAACAGAAAATTAAATTTTATTGTCACAGTTAGAAAAACAAAACTCATAAATTTTAAAACTAACTGTTTATAGGATTAGAAGATAAGTCGTCATCAAAGCAGTCAAAAGCTTGAGAAGTAAAAAAATCATTAGCTCTATTGTAGAGTTTATTATTATTAATAGACAGAAACACACTTAAGGCAGAGGAAAGTTCGTTTAATTTTAAAATATTATCATTAGAGTTAATTAATTTAGCTCATTGTCATTAACACCGCTGAATGCAAATAAATCATTCATACAGAACCAGTAAGAATTGTATTTTTGTAAATTGTAATCGATATCGTTAAGTTTACATATTTTATGTGTTCAGAGTTTGCAATTTCTACCTTGTCATGCAGAGTGAGCTCCAAGGCTTATTGATTCTATAGATACATTTCAAAGTTCAGTAGGCGTAAACTAATACTAGTTAATCAATATATGGAGGTTTGCGTCAGCATGGCAAGCCAAAGTTCAAATTGGTAAATGTGTATGGCAATTGATGATTGAAGAAAACTATAACAGAATTCAACAAACAATAAATTTTCTTACGCTACTAGTGAGTAATATAACATAAAGTGAAATAAAAAAAAAAACGTTTTTAGCTAATTTAAAATTATATTTCAATTTAAAATAACGCAACGTTTTAATTAAATTTAGTTGTTCATAAAACAGTTACTTTTAAAGACATGAAATGAAATATTAGAACAACAGATGCTTAAGAGCATTCGAATGGAATGTTAATGATTCTTTTTTTAAAGTTTAGCTAAAAAAATTCTCTGCCGACAATTTATTGAAATTGATTTAAACTTGTCTCGATTGAATTATTCTCTACTGTTCAAATATTATTAATAAAGAAATGTGGATGCAAGACAATATTGTCTCGATTGAATTATCCCCTACTATTCAAAATAAGCAATAAAGAGATGTGAAGGCGAGACAAAGTATGAAAAAATAGGCACCAAAATAGGTTCGAATTTTCTACGGAGTCGGCACAAAAAAAAAAAAACTTTCTTACTTTTGAGATGGTTTGTTACATTAAAAGAATAACATCAAGAGATAGTTAGTCTCAAGGCAATTTTATTTAATAGTACAAAATATGAAATGTTAATATCAATATAAAACCGTGATAGATAAGTAATAATTTTATAAATAGCATAAAATAAGTAACAATAAAACACAAAAATTAACACGAACCTGAATATAATCGACAAAAACTAGGTATTAAAATTATTTTAAGCATTGAGATACAACTTAATAAAAAAAACTCTTTACATGAATTAGTAAAAAAATCATAATACTGACTTATTTCTCGATTGCAACAAAAAAACTCATCCAGATCATTAAGATGTTCAACTTTAACAGTATGTCCATGCTTTTGAATCCAATAACAAACAGTACCATTTGATACAAAGAAACCAAAAATTGAAGGATCGATAAACACCTTAAAAATGAAATATCACTTGTTTTTGCAAATTTGTTCAATTTTTCTTTTTCAAATTGTATTTCCTTATATACTGAAAGCATCTTCAGTTTTATCTTTGTTTAAAAAGCGTTCTAAACTAAATTCGTGATAATTACAAACCGTTATCTTTACTCTCTAACATTAGTAGACTTCTTGAAAAATTAATTTATTCACATATATACTCATCTTTGAAAATTTACAATTGTAATTTTGAACCTCAATTTAGATTGAGCTAAACACTCAACTTCTCACGCCCTAGTAAGCATCACTGAAAAAAATCGCGAAGCTCTGGTAGTTTTGCATGTGGTACATGCATAGATTTACAAAAGGCTATTGATGATATACTCGTTTCAAAATTAGAATATTAGGATGCCTGTTGTATTGCTAATAATTGGCTTTCTTCTTACTTAGACATTTGTAATCAGTTCGTAACAATTAATGGTTTTAAATCAACTCTCAAATCTAATATTTATGGAGTTCCACTGGTTCTGTACTCAGCCATCTTTTATTTTAAATTTATATTGACGACTTAAGTTTTTTTCTGTAAACATCTCTATTGTTGAATACTTTGCTGACATAAACCTGTTGTTCATTAATAAATCACTGAAGGTATCATGTAAAAAAGTTAACGATTTACTAAAGTTTATTAATGACTGGTTAAACTAAAATCCTATATCACCCAACGTAAACAAAACTGAATACGTTATTTTTCATAGTCCCAGAAAGTGATTTGATTCTGAAGTTAAGATTAAGTTAAATGTTAAACGTCTCTAGTTGGTGAAAATTTTTGGGTGCAAAAAAAAAGTTAGAAATATTAAACTTCTATTCGCTCAACTTTAACCCACGAATCAGTTACACAATTTTTGAATGCTTTTTAATGATCCCGCTGGAATTGCTACTAGAAAATTGGCTGGACGCAGCCGCTCATAATTCGGTTTAAATTTCCAAAAAAGTTTTCTTACGGAAAGTTTTATCCGCCAAAATTATGACTTATCTAATATACTGTCCTTTAAGTTAGCTATACATGACAAAATTTATACATGTTAAGATTTTTTACGCATTAGTATTTATTATTTTTAAAATGTAGCTTCGTAGGCTGAAGAATCTCTTTGCTTCCGTAAACTTGTGAAAAGAATGAAAAAATGCAAGATTACAGTATAGATGTCAATATTATAAAAGAAGTATGATATCGTGTTGAATTATTTTTCAGATATTCTTTCGTTAGCAACTCCTGAAAATTTCTCATGAAACTATTATAAAACTTACATACGATCTTCTAGAAAAAAAATTACTATGAAAATTATATGTTACCCTATTTTTCTTTATATTCTTACCACATGTGTAATGTACTGACTGATACAAAGGAAGGATAAAAATAAACTTTTCCAATTAAATGATTTCAGATTTATAATTATCTTTACCACTATTTTAACAGATTTTTTTAGAAATGTTGATTGAACCTCAGAAATTCCAGCAAATAATAAAAAGATGTGAGAGTAAGAATAAGAGAATGAGAATGTTATATTCAACGTGGGGAACCAACAAATTGCCGAGACAATATTTCCAGATGGGTCCGCGTGGCGGGTCTTGGAGTACTTAGAACGCCCATTTGCGTCTACGAAATTCGCTCAACCAAACAACTCGACCAATTGAGCTAGCGTTGCATTACGCAATGAGTTTTGCTCAGAAACTCAGAGATAACATGGAAATAAATTTCCGCAAGAGGTGGGAGTCGAACTCGTAACCTTTCTCTCCGGGGTCAAACGTCCTACCACTGTGCCAACTCCGCATGGTTGTATGGTTGTATGGTTGAAATTTTCTATGTTTATATTATTAAAAAGATTAAAGTACTAAAGAAATTATTAAGGCACTTTTAAGAGAGTGCGAAGTGCTGGCAGATAAAAAATTTATTACAAAAGGTATAGAAAAAATCAATTCAGTCTAATTCAAATTCCACAATTGTTAGCTGCTCATTTCATATCAGAATTTCAAAACTATCCCTCACATGTATTTTTTTATCAGCCATTTTTTTTTTTTTTTTAAAAAAAGCTTTATTTTTAACCTTGCTCTTAGACTTTTTTTCGGATTAAAGTACAGTATAGCCATTCACACTCGCACAATCGAATTGAATTCTCAAACACAATATTTTGTCAAAGACAAATATAAAATATTCCTAAATACCTAAACAATGAATACTTTCTGTAATGTGATGTAAATCTCAGAAAAAAGCGGAAACTTTCTAAATGTTACACATGATGGTTTAGATTGGGAAGAATTTGAAGTCTGCAAGAGTATATCTTGGTTAGCTTTTATAATTTGCTCATGACTCATTATCATGCCCATTATATTTCGTAACATACTACAAAGCTATAAAATATGTTCTAATACGACAGCCCTAGTTGAGATTAAATTAGTTAGATTTGGTATTTTATGTATTATTTCATGTGTAACTAGTTATTATTTTTAATATTATTATTAAACACATTTAAGATTTTATCAATTGTATAAATGGATTACACAAAATGAGTTTGATGCAGTTTGCCTTAATAGACATGCTCAATAAGCTACGTTGGTCAGTTTCCATGATTGTGAATGTGCGTGTCTGCTACCTTAAGGCTAGTATGGAAGTCGGTATGTATTTTGTTTTTCACTGGAGATATTATTAGACCTCTCAGGATTTACATGCATTTCAAGAAACCTCAAACTGAATTTTAAAAATTACAAATAAATATTATACCAATATGCTTCTGAAACATTAGATTTGTTTTAATGTATTAAAAATGCATTGATTTCAGAGATAATATATATTTTAGGTTGAATCGTTAGGCAGCCTATCGTTTACCTTATAAGTTTACCTGGTGGTGTAAAGTACAACATAAAAATAGACCTGATTTTAGAATGCATTAATTATTTGATATATTAGAAAAACGTGAGAAGAAGTTAGAAATATTCCATATATGGAATATCATCACGAAATCATCAGGATAAGCAGTCTTTTGATTGCATTAGAGAAGCTTACAATCCAATGATACCTTGGCTGAGCTGCAGGTCCCTTAGCTATTTAGCGAATTTTGTCAAACTATTTAGCGAATTTTCTCAAACTATTTTATAAGAAGATCTAAACAAGTAATGGAAATTTCTGTTGAGGAAATTTAAATTTTCTTTGAGATTTTTGCATTTTTTTTTTTTTTATTCATATTTATTTCATTAATGAGAAATTCTTTTTTTGGTGAGTATCTTTTTAAGATTGGTAGTCATTTGAGTAAGATGAATCTTAGAAATTTCAGGAAGGCAAATGGTGTCAAATTTTTTACAATATTATTAGACCTGGAGCTAGATATGGATCTTTTCACCACATTTTCCTCTGAAGGTTTGGTTTTTTTAAATTTGTAAGTAAATCCTAAATATTAGAAAAACATTTGTCAGATAGTGAATAGCCGAAGGACTCTGGCCAAAATCTTCGTGGAAAGTTGCCTCAATACACATAATTTCACCCCCATTATCGGAATTTGGCTCAGGTTGTAGCCCTGCCATGGGTGGACATCTGTTAATAAATTCGATGATCTTCCGCCATTACGGTAAACAAATGAATTTAAAAAATATGCATTTGCGAAAAAACAAGAACTTCACAAATATTTTGGGGTTTTAATATTTCGGTGGAACTTCAACTGAACATGCCTCATGCGTAAATATTTAATTTGGCAAAAACCTTCAATTTTTCCAAGGTTCATGCTAAATTTTATGCTTAAGTAATTGAGAATTTCAACCAACTTCAAGCCACAATCTTAACGATGTATTGAGTAAAGACAAAACATGCACTGCAATTATAAGAAAGTCGGTGTCTTTTAGTGAGAATAACTGCGCTATTTAGAGTAGATTCATTTGCAAGATAGAAGAACATCCGGCTGTCGACTTTCTTAGTATGTACTATACAACCCTGGAACTTCTGACACAGTGTTTCCTTTGACCTTGTACATGTAGCATGTATCACCATAATTTGCATATAATGATTTGTCTCGGGATATTTCTGTCATCTCATCATTTTTCTATTTCTTTATAAGGAATTCTACCAGCGACCTTTTAAAACAATGGTTGCGCCGTGCAGAAATCCAATTCCCTGGTGTCTTTTGAAATGGGCCAGATATTTTATATTATTTTATATTATATTAGGAAGATCTAACGCGTGATCTAAGTGTTTGAACAGTGCAAATTTTGATGATTTCAACATTGGACCATTTACTTGGAAATTTATTACATGGTTAAGTGATGAAACCTCTGAAATATAATAACTTCCTAATAAGTGTAAGATGTGGCCAAATTTTTCACTATACTTGCAGCAACGCTACCATCACAGGAACTTTGTTGTTTTCATCCCTGCCAAATGTATGCAGTTTCTGTTTTTGTATTCTTGATTCGAGTCGACTTGAATCTTCAACACATTTCTTTATAAACTTTGTACTTTCCCGGGCTTCGATTTCATTAACATTTAAAAGGAATCGTGTCGTGGATTCGGAAGCTCTACTTGTCGTACCAATATTGAGCAACTTATAGATAAGTACCTTTATTTATTGGTTTACAGTATAGTTATATGTATAAACTAATTCATTCCAACTAAGTTTGGTGTCAAAATATACAATAACAAAAATAATTACACTCTACAAATTCTATACACACATCCCTTTCTGTACCAAGTTTTTAATCCAGTTTTTAGTTGCAGCAAGGAACCATTAGAGATCAAAATCTTAATAAGGAGTAAACTGTCTATTATTCTTCTGATTAGCTATTTCAGTTAAATTTTTCTTAAATGATTTAAAAATTAAAAGGTGACAAAATAATTGTAATTAAAACTTTCAAAGTGAAGATGGGAAGCTATCAATTTAGAAGAAAAAACCGTTATTTTCAGATCAGTCTAACTTCCGTTTGATTTCAAATAATTTTACAAAATTTATCACTAATACTTTTTAGATCTACATAAAGAGTTGGAAAAAATATATACTAAATAATATGTGAAATAGTAGATATCGAAATTTCAACCTGAATTGTGACATAAAATTATTTCACTGGCAATAGAGAAATATTAATTTCTCCTGGAAAAAGCCCTGTGCTGAAACATCTACCAGGAAATCGCACCATTCTGCAGTTTTTCCTCAGTTTTTGTTAAGCCAACTTACTGGAAAAGAAGAGGGTAGCACAGAGCTGAATCTCACATTACAAGTTAGTTTTTACTCATTTCTAAATTGCTTATAAAAGGTAAGAATCAACTCAGAATTTTTCAAACTGATTGAGATATATAATTATATCTAAAATTATTCCTATTTATAAGCAAATGTCAAAATTATGGAAATTAAGCTAATGAATTAGAACTATAGAAACCTTCTTTAATACAAAATTTGAAAAAATATCTTTGGTGGTTTAAAATATTTTTTCAAAAATTTAATGCTTTTACTTTTCTTCCCTTTCGATGTTATAACTTCGTATAATATTTCAGCGAAAACTAACAGCAGATAGTGAGAAAAAAAGCATTACAGAAGATAAAAAAAAAAAAGAAAGAAGTATACATGTAAATAAATGCTTAATACTGTTGCTCTCAATTAACGCCTAATTACAAGATTTTCTGCTTTTGTTCTTTACCTAAACAAGGTGAATATAACTGACAATGACTTTTGAATAGTATATTTGCTAATATCATGCCAGGGTTTCTGTCCTTATTTAAAACAATATTCTGAAACAACCATGAATAATTTACATAACGATGTACAACAGCTGTCATTAGAAACTTCATGAAAAATAATATAGCAGTATATTGCCTATTGACAAGCACCATAATCAGGTATTTTCAAAACACCGCTGCTAACATCATTAGTAAAACCACCAAAAGTTTGAAATTAAAATGAAATATCATCAACTTCATCGTCTTTCCAGGAATATAAACCAATGCCATTTTTTGTGTATAGACAACAATCTTTCTAACTCCGGAAAATTTTTCATCACATTGCAAATATTCTCGCTTGGTAGAAATACACACTTAAAGCAAGTATGACTTGAATCAAGATTGTTGAGAACATTGACTCCAGCACTCAATTTCAATAGTAGCTTTGCGTGAGATATTGCAATTATCCTTGTAGTAATTTTCTAAACCGTCTTTCCAAAGGATCAGAAGTAAACCAATCATCACATATTCATGATGTGAATTTAAAAGAAAACATTGGAGCTCTATATCTCCATTGCAAGTTTGAGAAAAGCGTCTTGCAGTATCTTTAGTCAGATATTTCACACGTTGACCACTGCCATGTGCCATTTGTTCAAACAATCTAACCATAACCCGAAATTTTTGTAAACTTACATCATCAAGGGAACGAATTACAGATAGGTTTGGATCTCGCATCCGAATATCTGCATATAGTGTATGAATATTAATGATTATGCCAAACTCGATAAAACGGGAAAGAAAATCAATAGTTCCTTAGTTAGTTTTTAATAATAGTTTTTTTTAACTCTGGATGGGTTTTTAATGCTGACAATGTTTCATCACAAAATACTTGTAAGCAAGTACGAAAGTTTTGTCTTTCAAATGGCTTTGGGTAAACCGAAACTTCTACAAGCTTTGATAGTTTCACGACTTGATATTTTTCTCAAGATCACGCAGAGCTTTAATGTCAGCCCACCATGTTGTTTTCTTTTCTTCATTGATGAAAAACTGTAGTTCTTAAGTTTTTTTCGGTTTTCCAATGCTTTTTAATGTTTTTTAACAAATGGACATAATCAAACAAAAAAAAAAATGTAAGACGGCCGAAAAACAAAATTTATTTGAAATAACATTTCCTAACGCAATCTTAAATATCGTTATAACCGGAGGAAAATTTTTGAGAGAAGTCATAAAAAGTCAAACTTCAAGATGGTTGACAAGCCCAATAAACAGTATAATTAAAAATAAGTAGAAATAATATTTCTAACATAATAACAAATTTTATTCATTTATTTATTTAACGTTGATAACACAAGTAGTTGAATACAAACATAAAATAACATTATAAACACTAACATAAACCAACAAAAATTATTTAAATTTTTCATATATTTA
>JAUZNK010002556.1:0-11398 GCA_035046665.1 Euphysa ruthae
TTCGTAGACGCAAATGGGCGTTCTAAGTACTCCAAGACCCGCCACGTGGGCCCATCTGGAAATATTGTCTCGGCAATCTGTTGGTTCCCCACGTTAGATATAACATTATCTCTCTCTCATAAACTTAATTGTTAGAATTTCCAAAAATTCTTTCTTAAACTTATGTTTGCCCACATTTAATCGCCCTTGATTAAAAATTAGATTAGCTTAGAATTTAAAGATTATTCAAACAGAAGGGGAAAATGTAGCTGAAAGATTTTGCTCGTAATCAATCAGATTTTATTTCAACCAATCACAAAGTCACAACGCAAAAAACAGTAACTGCTTACTTAACACCAGTGATTTTATCTATTTTCATTAGGAACTGTTGGAAATCTAACAGCATCAAAGCTCGTCCTTCATTTGTACACCTCTTTGCAGAAGAAAATCTACAATAACAGTTATGAAATTTAAGCTAATAAAATCATTTTTAATAATTTTTTTTCAAATTATTACTATATAAAAGAATTATAAAGAACAAAATCAAAATGCGAAATTAAATTATAATTAGTCTAATTAAATTATCATAAATTCAAAATTTTATTCAAAAGTTAAATTGAACAGCATAAAAAAAAGCAGAGCACCTTTTGCAGAAAATATGCTAAACACTTCCAGATATTTGGTTTACAACTCAAAAAATAGCATTTATTCTTTAAAATAATTTCTCAATAATTTATAGTAACTGCAAATGATCACAGAAAACCATAAATGTATCTTTTTAAAAAAATCTAATATTCTCTGAGACACGAAATCTGTACTTTGTATCTTAACAATTATATCAATTACATGAGACATCAAACATAATGATGTTAAGAAACAACAATTATATTAAAACTTTTTGAAGAATTCTAAACCTGGAGCTGAAATCAAAACAAATTAATTGAACAATTCATAATTGAAATAGTCTTTGTGATAGGATTGTTAAGTATTCTAGTTGTTGTTTTTTTTTTCTCAAAAGTATAATAAAAATTTCAAATTTACGTAATCATCGCAGATTGCTAAATCATCATCTGTACGAAATGTTAAAACAAATGTGATAAAAATCAGCACCTAGTATTCTAGAGAAAAAGAGTTATAAAAATTACAAATAACATACCCATCTACAAACATTCTATTTGTAATTGAAATAATGCTAATCCACAAAGCTTCTAGAGTTTCCGTAGGTAACGGAACACAGCTACAACAAAAACAATGAAATTGTTCAGCATTAAATGAATATGCAAAAGCAAACGCCACACGGGATTTTAAAATAAAAACAATACTTTAAAAGGAAAGGTTATCTGGGCCAAATTTGCTGGAAATCGATTGATAAAATAACACAAAAAAATTATGTTAACCAAGGCATTTTAACCGTATCGTTTGTTTGAAAAAAAGTTAAAGTTGGCTAGGAATTAGTTTTAATAAATCACTACTATGACCTGTTTGAACATTTCAAGCAAGTCTGATCAATCATTTTCCAACAACCCAACATTCTAGGATTAAAGTTGACAGTAATCAAAAATGTTTCTTGCTTAAAAACAAGCAGTTTTTATTTAAAAAATTGTTTAAGCTGGTACATAAATGATATTTATTGACACTTGCACATAAATTTTATTTATTGACACTTGTACACAAATGTTATTTATAGACACTTGTACACATATGTTATCCATTGACACTTGTACGCAAATGTTATTTATTGATACTTGTACACAAATGTTATTTATTGACACTTGTACACATATTTTATTCATTGACACTTGTACACAAATGCCATTTATTGACCCTTGTACAAAAATGTTATTTATTGACACTTGTACACAAATAATATTTAACGACACGTGTACACAAATGTTAACTTCCCACACAACTATCAATAATTTTGACAAGGGTCCAAAACAAGTAAATAAATCAAGTAATAATGATCACCTTGAAAAACTACTTAACTTTGCACATAATGATTGATATTCCTATAAAAAAAAGCAATTAAAAAACCTCAAGAAAAGCATTGAAAAATTCTGATGGAATTGAATTAACATAATTGACAATAATTAACAATGTGCTCAAGAAAATTAATTAAACAAACTTTTAAGGGCTCAAAAAATATTTTTTTCGATATACTCATTGAAATAATATTTTTTTGTTTTACGCAGAAAAAAATACTGTATATGATCAAAAAAAAAAACGAGTATGATACCTTATTTCCACAATTCCTCAATATCATTTATTCCTAATAAGAACAATCTGGAGGACGTTCAAATGGTGAACCCCAAACACCAGTATTGAACTGCAATTCAAATGTTACATTTCTCAGTCTTAACGTGTGCTTGTCCACTATGGCCGAAATATTTTTTGTCAAATAATGCGTATTTCTTTGTAACAAAATTTTTTTTAATCAACCAATACTTTCTTCAAAACAATATTTCAGCCAACCAATATTTTCTTCAAACTATTTTAAAACGAGTTATAATAATTTTTTCGTAGTTTCTCAAAAAATATGCAAATTTCAAAAAAATTGTATGAGCAATAAAATAAATTAAAAATAGAAAAATAAATAGTACACATATTTTCAGAATATCAAACCATTAGCTTTAAAGTTAACCGCGCACTCATAATATCGAGCAAAAACATCTGATCATAACTTTAAGTATCAGTTAATGATATAGAAATGTAAAAAAGAATGTCAATGTTACTTAGTAATTGTATTTAATGGACAACGTAAGCCCAAACTGAAAACAAAATTATATTTTTTTAATTGCTTGTTCTTTTCCATTACTTTGATGTTGCCATGTATATTCTACTATAAAATAATCTTTTTTAATTAACGTTTCCTTGATTACAAAAACAAAATTTAAAAAAAAGCTGCGGACAAGAGCTAATGTATTTGTCTATATTATTTAGGTGTTTAAAACCTACTTAAAGGACCAACTGAAATAAAAAATAGAGAGGGTCTACTAGACACATGTTTAGATTAGAATAATTTCAACAGAACGACGGGCATTAAACAATAAATATTATTTCCTTATTGCAAAGGCAAATTTTAAATTACAAACAAAAATATATTTTCAGAACCCCCTTGCACAGATAAGTATTATTTTATGCAGAACTATGAGAGGAAAAAAATTTATCAAGATAGCAAGCACGCTAAAATAAAAACAAACATTAATTTTTTACATTGTACAAAATCTGGACAGAATTTAGACAGAATCGGAATATTTCTCAAGAAAAATATATTTTCAGTTAAACTTACCATGTTTTGGTACACAGGGACTGGGCTTGATAAAGTTTATAGAAATTCATTTGTCAAAATTTTCTCAAGAAAACTCAAAATGAAGTTCACAAAAGTGCAGGTATGTAAAAATAACCAGAAACAATATTTCATAACATCATAAAAAAATTCGCCAAACAAAGCCTAATTTCTGGGTAAAAAATAGAAAAACCCGCATTTGAGGATCTAGAACAATAACTTTTTACAGATGCCCTTAATAGTCCTTGAGCTTAATGAGCAGATTTCGAAAGCAAAGAGACAAAATAGCTTGAATGTGTGGCCTAGCAATAGCAGTAGCAATATTGCATTTTAATGGAAAATGTTGTGGGTTCAAATCCACTCGAGAACGAGAACAAAAAATTTCGTTATCAATTGTTGTCGTAGCACAAATGGGAGCTTTTAATTGAGCACCTGTCCGATTCGATGATAAGATCATTAAGATGTTCTTCTGAAATAAAATTGTTCATATTCGAACACAATCAATCAAAGAGTGAATTCATACGATTCTATTGTCTTTGTCAAAAGTTTAAACAAGCTAACAGATTGAGTAAAATAACTCAAACAATATATGCCTATGAAGCTGAAATCATACTTTTGCTGTAAATAAGTGTGATCATATATTTTGAATAAAAAGCACATTCAAAGGAAGCAATTAACAAGAATTAAAATTATATTAGCAGACAATTGAAACAATATCAGTAAATTATTCGATATATAAGAAAATTGCCTTACATTAATTACTACATCTATATATGAATTATGTTGTGACATTAATTCTTTTGGATCCCATTTTACATGTATCATCATATTCAATACCTGAAAAAAAAATACTCAACTAGCATCAATGTATGGAAATTTCCTTTCAAATTTCTAGCTGATTGCAATAAGGATGATTAGAAACATACTACCATGAGGTTTATTACCTAACCAAATGCAATGGGAACATCAGATAGGAAGGAAGGAATTAAAATAAATTTAGTTTTGATTGAGAGAATTATTAATAACTATTATTAATAACTTAATAAATGGAGGAAACAGATTCTTCTAAAGTATATCCATTTACCTGAAAATGATTCCTTACTTTGCTATTAATTAAAGTTTATACTGGAATAGAAAGCTTGACCAAAATCTATCAAACTTTATATTTATTAGGTTGTGTACTCTGACATGAAAATTAAATTCTGTCGGATTATAAAATAAATAACATTGACACTGCACACATCACAGCAAAATAGAAATAAGGAAAACCTCTTAAACCTTGTTATAATTGATGGCTTTCTCAGCTATATGCTCGTAAACAGGTATTCTTAAATCACTGGCAACATCAACCGTCTAAAAACAAGGAAGATTAATGAAAATAATTTTTTGACAAGCCAATATAAAAATAGAAATGAAATTAATGTAAGCCCATTCATGTAATTTAGTAAAGAGTAATTTAAATTATTCCAGTAACTGTAAATTTTGAGATGGATCTAAGGAAAATAAAAATCAATGGTAATGTGGTTGGTATCTCTTCCATGTAAATGTTTATTTTATCCTTAAAATGCATATTTAATTTCAAAAAACATTTATATACCACTTCATTTTACAGTCTGATTCACTCCTTATGTATACAATTATAAAAGAATAAAAGAATCAAGTATTTTAGCGCAAGGCCCAAAACTAAGAGACTTGCCGCCTAAGACTAACAACCTTCTTTTAATCCAGTGAACTGTTCAGGCTAAATACCAAACTAGTATTTTCATGTTTTATTTTTAAAACTCTAGATATAAAATAATATTAATACTAATTATGATAAATACAGGTGTATAAAATTAAAGGTATATATGTATATATATAGAAAAAAGTGGCTTAGGGACCATTATAGTAAACGTCTTTCATTTCATTGAACGCAAATCATCCATTTTTTCTCTAAACATGAGGGAAGCTACTAGCGTCTCTGAGACTAATTTAAAAGCTTGTATCTTAAAAAATATTGTCTCTTTTACTACAATAAGCAGCATTTTGCCAATTTAATTTGACTTTAAGACACCTTTAATGATATATAAAAACATTTCATAATGGACGATATTTAAAAAATGCCCTAAAAGATTTTATAAAAATTCATACAAGAACGTCCTTTTAAAATAGAAGCATCTTGTTCAATATTCCGGTCTTTTTTTTAATAATAAATCATCTTCCGCTAAACATAACACTTTGACCTCATTCCTTGTTTTCAGTTTCTTTATGAATAAGAATATTTTCAAAATATAAAAACTTATTTATACAACGTTTAGCAGAAAGATCTGGATGATGGGTGGGAGAAGAACAAACGTCTTAATAACGTAGGGTTTACATAATACAGCTGATAAACACCCTCGTTGTCCTGCTGGGTCATGCAACGATAGGTATTAAACATTATGTTTTACCAAGGCAGCATGTTCTGCATAATTGTCTATTGTCTGGGTTAAAGATAAACAATATTTCAAACTGAAACTTAAATTACATCAATGTGTTTGCCAACATGACGCTCTAAAATAATTGTATTTAGATATGAAATCATGTAAATTATTTTTTTTAAAAAACTTGTTTAAAGCCTTACAAAATCAGAAACGATAAAAAAAAAAAATGCGATTGACCCAATGTAATGTTTTAAAAACTCTAAGAATTTTTGAAGCAATAATTATAACTTCTTATATGGATTATAACACATCACTAAAAATTTAAGGTCAGATTTGGCAAAAAAAAAAAAAAAAATCAACAGAAGATTAGGTTTAAATATAAAATTTAAAAATTTGATCATTGTGCCAATTTGTAGTTTTTAAATAATTTTGAGACAGAGCTTCTTTTGTCAAAACAATAGTATACATTATTTTTTCTAACAACTTGTGATGTGGCCCAGCACTTAAAAGTTTCTTAAGAAATTGGCAATTTCAGTAGTTAAAGTTTCTTAACAGTCCCTTAAAAATTAGGGAGGATTGATAACACCGATAAAAGTTTTTGATATGAACAAAAAATAATAATTTTTATTTTCATTTTTGAAATAGAAATTCCAAATCATTCGCGAAATCAAAAAGTTATCATTTCTGTAGTGTCCATCCCACACGAAAGTTAATTTCATGAATAGTAAAATTTTGGGGAAAATGTCTCGCTACTGCAAGTATAAGAGGAGAAAAATCTGGGAAACAAATTCTAGGTGCCAGGGAAAGGGGGAGAGGGGTATAGTTTCTAACAAGTACCACAAATTTGATTTCAAGTGCAACTTAATGAACTACATTATTTTCAGCGCAGAATGGGTAAATTTCTGCAGCTTGTCAAAATAATTTCATGCCAAATATCAACTCTCCCTACAGACAAAATTAAATCCGCATCGAATATGCAAGTTATTCGAATTCCCGCAAAAATAAATTCACAAAATTAAATATTTGACTATTATCTGAATAATAATAAAAAAATGCAAATGAAATTTCTTGCTTGAATTAATTACCTTTCCAGCTTCTTCTAGATCCGGGAATAAATCCTTGATCTGCAACTTTCAATTCTTTTGTGATTTCACATTTATTTATTGAATTTTAGTCAGCCTAGTTTTCATACTTACATATTTAAAAATAATATATACAAAGAGAATAAAAATTCCCATGGGGGTAGATAGAAAAAAAAGTTTTGTAATTGAGCTTAGATTCTTTAAAAATTATGCATTTTCTTATTGTTACAAGCAAATAAAAAACCGTTTGAACAAAAAACAAAAGCGATGGATATCAAATCTTCATATAATAATTGTGCTTTTACCCAACCAAACCAGTAGTTAATCATTAAAATAAAACTAAAAAAAGCACCATAATTTTCAAAATACCAAAAAACGCATTTAAATATTGGTTCCTTTATATAAAAATTGAAAACAAAAAGGTATCAGGATTTCATTCTGATTTCTTAAATCACTCTTGTTAGGTCAATGAAATTTTAATTTGATTTAAAATATTATTGTGCAAACTGAATACATAATCCTTAAAAAATAGTTTACAAAGAACTAGAAAAAAATTTTTCTAAGCATTCAAACAGCTGTATGTCAGTTAGTATAGGACAATTATATAATTTTATCACCAGTTAAATCTTTTCTCAAGATTAAACTGGTGATAAAAATGGTGAAATTAACCATCAACTTCTATTATTTTTATTTACTCTGTCTGGATTTTTTTTTTTTTTTTTTATTGTAAAGATCATCAATAATCATACTGATTATACTGATATTGCTCATACTGATTATCATATTGAGGATAAAGGCTGAATAATTAAATAAAATGTGCAGAAAAAAAAACTGGCACCACTAAACCAATCCTTTTACATCCACCAGATATCTTCAAATAAACCGGAAATAGGTCGAGATTTTGTTTTTTTTTTTTTTTAACGCAAGAAATAAATATCTTTAAATTTACGTTATATTGTTACTATAGCGATCATTGTGAATAATTTTATATTCGTGTAATGAAAATTTCTAACTTTATCGATTTTTTTTAATGAAATTTGCTTTGCTGGTTTCTTTTGGTTTCATTTGATAGGTTGAACCATTATTAGCAACTATTTGAAACAAAGAATAGTTTATGTTTCTTGTGTTATGATAAACACTATCTGTATTTTAAATTTCTAATTAAAGTACCTAGTGCTTATTTTTTTGATAAATAATGTGTCTATAATCTATATCCTGGTTAATAACGATAACTTTTTGAGTATATTGTTTGCTTCATTCAGCCTGTCAATTTTATTATTGTAGGTTGAACATATTTCTTAACATGTACAAGGTATTGTATTTTAAGTGTGTTGAGTAAATATCAAATAGTTCTGGACCAGGGGAGAGGTGCAAAATTGTGCAGACATCATTTATGTATTTTTACCATTTATAAATGTAAGACTTCATTGGTATCATCTCAGATAAATAAAACAGGCATAAATAAGGGTGTATCAATCATAAGTAGTTATGAAAGGTATTTTAAGTACAAAGCATAATAAAATACAAATAATACATTAAAATCAAGATAATGTAAATTTTTTTTAGTTCTGTCGAAACTCTAAGTTTCTGTTTTCATAATACGTTTTCATGGGAATAAACTTTTCTTAAAAACATAATAAAAAAAAAAAAAAAAAAAAAAATATTACTATTCGTGTAATTCAAAAACTTATAAGTGAAAGCTGAAGAAAACGATTTTTTAGTTTAATTTTTTGTGTGATGTTTTTGCTTCAAATTATAGGCAAATGGCAAAATCGGCAGCACCACTCCTTTAAAAAGGCTATACCTACATACAAGCTACTTAGCATTGTTTTCATCCAAAACATTGCTTTTAATTTTATTTACCTACAAAAACAATTTGTAAAAACATTTTATTCAAATTTTTATTTCTAATATTATTGTCTTCAAAACATTTATTTCCAACGTTATTTTCCTCTAAACATCATTTTCTTTAAAAACTTAATATTTTTAACATTATTTATTATACACTATATATTAATCCTTACATTATTTTCCTTAGAATATTATTTCAAACAAGCTTTGTATCATTATTTTCTTCACAAGATTATTTATACCATTATTTTCCATCAAAACATTGTTTTCCACATTTGTATTATTACTAT
Organism: Euphysa ruthae; assembly: GCA_035046665.1. Taxonomy (NCBI): domain Eukaryota; kingdom Metazoa; phylum Cnidaria; class Hydrozoa; order Anthoathecata; family Corymorphidae; genus Euphysa; species Euphysa ruthae. The sequence goes on from JAUZNK010002556.1 coordinate 8,891, forward strand.
TTTACTTAAAAAATTATTTTTAAAAACATTTATAAACTATTAAAAATAGAATCAAGGATTCCAGTTTCCCATTAAGGAAATCTAATGGAAACTAAACTTTTTAAACATCCGTATGGTATGGAAACTATAGGAAATGTTGATCTTTTTTGCAGTGTAATACCTCATTCGACTTATAGCATGGATAAATAAAAACATTTGCAAATATGTTCTAACCCTATTAAAGAAGAAACTACCATAATCAGTTGTTCTACTTGGTGGATTAAATGCTCAAAAATTTTAGTAAATTCCTATTCTGTGCCAGGAAACCACTGCAATATTTAATTGGTTTTTTTCGAGTTCAAACACATAATTACGAAGTTTAATAAATAAGATAAATCATATTCAAATTTTTGGCTGCTTGGTGATCTATTCTGTCCAAATGAATATTTGCATGCAACTTCCATAAATTTGAAATTTTTTTTTTCTTTCAACTTAGTTTTCATTTCGGACAAACTTTTCTGTTTATTCCTTCGTTTCATGACCTTTAGTAAAACATTCATTGCTAGACAAATATTCAAAATCAATAAGGTAATTAATTGCGTATCAACTTTTTAATTTAATCTATTTATTAATAATATAGTTTAATATAGATTAACATTTTTTTAAAGTTAATTTGACCCTTAATAACGGCTTCTATTGTTTAAAAAAAAACTTTATTAAAGAGCATTTCATATAGCAGTTTGGGCAGTCACATTTTGAAAACTGATTTTAATAACTCTTATAAATCTTTTATGAAAACAGTATGTGTATTTGTGAAACAGGTGAAATTATCATGTTTTCGACGTTTCCTGCTTTACAATGTGATTTATGACAAATTATTTTTGCTTTAAAAAGTGTGTTAATATCACATCTTGTTTACAAAAAACGTCTTGTTTACAATAAGTGTCTTATTATCAAACTTTGTTTCGAAAACATCTTGTAGCATCTTATTACCTTATGTATGCGGTTTTGTAGATATCAAATGCAAATTCCATAACGTCTTCTCTTAAATTTTTTTGTAAGAAGATGTTTTCTGAGGACAATTACTTTTAAAGATGAACGTCGACCGCTTTTTTAAGGCAAATTTCGTCCATTTTGCAAGACGCTTACTGTAAATGATCCCTTATGTCATGGAATATGAAATTTGCTTGCCATGTTTTCTCTTTCTGGTGGAAATAATATTTCCATACCAACTTTAATCAACTGTAACACTAAGTTAATAATGATTGGAACAATTTATAACTCACTTGACTATAAAATTGCCCTAAGAAAGCTTGCTTGTTTGTTGGTATGAGTGCAACTAAGTTTTTGTATATCCTTCTCATTTGCTTTGAAAGAAATATTCTAAAAATAAAGTAATAATAAAAAAGAATATACTTATTCCCTTGTTACCATAAAAAAAAGTTTATACCAAGTAGAAAACAGATTTGTTCTAAATTTTTTCACCAAAACCTGCAGATTCACCTTCTTTGTCTGCAATAACCTCTAAATCCACCAACATCAAGTAGAGAAACCCCAAATAGAAATTTCTATAATACAGACATATCCAAGGAGATTCTGGCAAATGATTTCTATAGCCATTAGAAATATCTGCTATTTCATCAGACAATTAAAATTTAGAAAACCAACCATATGCGGCATTTAAAAGCAAACGGCAAAATAATTTTTTTTTTTTTTTTATAGACTAGGCAATAAAATTGTTAAAAATTTATAACAAATATATCATGATTATTTCTTATTTAAATTCTTTTTATAAATATTGTTTTTAAACCATCAGTCATATCCGAGAATAACATTAAAAAAGAACGCTTTTTTTCAAAAATTAAAAATCTTGCTTTCTCCATTTCCTTCATATAAATTTCAGAAAAAGGCAAATGTTAAATGTTATAATCAGTCGAAGTATGTTACATTTAGCTAGTAATCATTTCTTGTTTGATATTTACAGGATTTCAAAGCAAAAATTTTTTCATTTTTTATGTTTTTCATTCCCTTTTAGTGCCAAATATCTTTATTATAATGTAACTTGTATTATAATGTATTATAACTTTTTGTCATCAAATATATCTCTAAAAAGATGACGACAGGTGATCTCTTTAATTTACCATGCCAATAAATATTATACAGTTGAGGGCAGGAATATTTAATAACATTACCAAGAAAAAGTCAAAGAACAGAAAACCATATATTTAATTTTTCTATTAAGATAATTTATTTAAAATTATTTCCAAGTTAAGTTGCGTTTCTTAGAAAAACAACAAAGTTTTTCCACTATTATACCTTTATTAGATATGTTTACTTTTTACAAGAAATATATGAAAAATGAAGTCAACGAATCTAGGTCATTCAAATATAACTTGTTAAATTTCCCTAACTAGAAGCATAATACTTTAAAAATTTTGATGCTATTTTTATCTGTAAAATTCTTAGATAAAACTGATTTAATTACTGACCTGGAATAATGCTCCCAGGGTAAAAAAAATTATATATATA
>JAUZNK010002557.1:0-11398 GCA_035046665.1 Euphysa ruthae
CAATTAAATGTTGGCTTTGAAGTAAGAAACGGGGCCGAGATATGCACCCATGGCTTATACACCAAGGAGCAGTAACTTTGGCGAGCAAGTCCAGAGTGTATGCTTTTATATATTCGCAATAAAAGGTATTAATGCAAAGGACTTGCCGGTTAGGGTTAGGGTTAAGGTTAGTCAAAGGCTAAGAAGTCATTGTGCATTATTAGATTATAGATTGTATTCAATGCCCTAGAATCTTGTACCATACTATAAAGCTGCATCTTTTATATATGTTGTTAGTTTATGCAAATATGAGATGTTTGTTTTGATATCACTTTGTTTATATGTTTATTGTGCTTGTTTTTAAATTTTTTTATTTTTATTATTTCAGTATGTACATAATTATTAAATTACTCAAAAGGGTATAAATGATATAATTTCCTTCGGGACCCTCACAATTTTAAGTTTTGTGCCAAAATGTTCTTTTTTGAATGAAAACAATGGAGACTTAGGCCCCTAGAATTGGAGTACTTTTAAAATACTTAATTCATTCAGGGACAGCTCTCAATTAGGCATCCAATGAGGTACTTAACTTTTCTCAAAGTTTTGTATAAATTGAATTATCAACAAAAGGGTATTATGGACCCAAAATGCCCAAATTAGCACTTTTGGACCCAGTCCCCTAAAATTAAGGTACTAATTTAAAAACAAAGATTTTACTCAATTTTTAAATGTGCTTTCAATAAAGTTTAATGGTTAATTAAAATCACGTATAACGATATTTTGTTTATATAAAGTTACTCAATACCTATTAAGATAAACTATTTACAATCCCTCTTTAAAGGCAAAAAGAAGGTCAGGTTAGTTTTTAGATTTGTTTAGATCTGTTAACTGTCATACTATACATCCTTCCAGTTCTTCTTACACCGGATTCGATGGAACAATATATGTTGTCAAAAGACACCCAGCTTTCGTCTGATCTAAATGACCAGTAAAGCTGAATTAATGGACCAACACATCTTTCTCATTATTGTCAATTTGACTAACCATACCAATCCATTGAAATGAATCATATTTACACAAAACAAAATCACTGACTTTCAATTTACTAATATCAATTTGTTGCACATTTTTAGCATCAGTAAGCGAAAAAGTACCCAAAACATTTCCATTCTCACTTGCTCGTTTGCAGCTCATTAAATCTATTGACTCTGGGTTAAACTGACGGTAACTCCTCGTTCTAAGAATTGTCTTACTCAGCTGAAAACGTGTTTTTAATTTCTTTTTCATTTTTGAAAAAAGTTATTCCTTTGACATTTTCTACACAAAATTCAAACATCTTATTACAAGTTAATATCTAGTCGTTTATTGCTCTTGTTAAACTACCATTTGCAGTTAGACATTTTACAACACCTCCTATGCCATCAATTGGGGACTTACCATGGCTTGTCACAAAAAATGTCCATTCTGCATCTATATCAAAATCCTACTTATTATGGCAAAAGTTTTTGTACTGTCCAGCACAACCATCTGATAAATAAAGAATCTTTGAAATGTTAGGATGTTCTTTTAAATAGTTAATCATTCGTGTTTGGATTTCATACACGATGTAAAGCAAAACAATTTAACACCCAGCTGGTTAGTTTCATTCAAGAAATATGCAGCTATTGGGTGTAGTGTACATTGACTTTTGCTTCAGTGGTAACTTTGAATTTTGTCTTGAACCACAAACATGTAGTTCTCTGCAAAGTCACCTAACACAACAAATGTTTTGCCAATTTTCTTTTCGTTGCTTTAAGGATTTCTCTTGACATTTGACAATATAGGAATGAAGTGTCAACTTGTCTACTGCCTTAGACAAGATCTCTTTATACTCTACAAAATGTTGTTATCTAGGTGATAAATGTTGTTCTGTCAGTAGTTTGCCACTGATTAAGTGATAACTCTTCATCGTAATCTTTTCCAATCAACTCCAATTAGGAATGTTTTTTAAAACATCGCTACCTGGACAGTTGATACATCGATATGCCATTCATTCATTCATGCATTCGTTACTTGTCACATCTCAAACAGTTTCTGCCTTCCTTGTATGTGCATTTCCATAGCTCTGCTTCACTAACATCGTATACTTTCACGAACTGCTCTTTGTACTTAAATATTGTTTTTTCGACTTTACCTTCATCATTCGCAATTCTGAGGAGGCAAAGGGGACCTGGCCGATATGGGCCCAATTTTAAACAAGCATATCTGAGGGTTATACTAATATTTAAAAAACAAAAAAGAATCACCATTTTAGAAACCAAAACAGAAAAAAAAATCAGATTGGGGGCCTATTTTCTTTCTTCATGCATTTTCAGTATTTAAAAATAAAGCGTTTTTTTGGGATTTTTCTTTCTTAATTTTATTCATGCTGGTTCTCGGTTTTTAAACACAAAAACACTGTGAAATCAAAAGTAAGCAAAACATCAACAAAACTGATAATAACTAGATAACATTACAAGAACTTTTATTTCAGTGGAATGCTGGCAAAGAAAGCAGATAAGTTGAACTTTGTTTTATGTAAATTTAATGATTTAGAGTTATTTTATTAATAATCTTGGGATTAAGTTTTTTTTGTTTTATGTCTCCAAAAAAATTGATATTTTCTGTTTAAAAATTGCATTTTTTTTGTGTTTTTGTGTCAAATTTGCTATGGATAAGTTCCTAAATCTTTTTGATATTGGATGGAATAAGGCATGGCTGTAGATGGCACAAGACCCCCCAACAGGTTTTGTCTCTCATTCTTATTCATATTTTTTTCTGGTGTTAGCTCCAAGAGTGGTTCTCCAAAGGGTTTTGTAAGTATTTAACTAAGTTTAGTTTAAAAAACTAACTTGTATTATATACTTGATACTATTTTGTTTATTTAGTAAATTTTGTTCCTTGTTTCTATTTTTATAAAAACTGAAATTATATTACCTGTTTTTATTTTGCTCCTTTGGGGCATTCCATGTCAAAGCATGAGATTTTTCTAATTTGTAGCCCATGTGCTCGGATTTGGTTCATTTTTCACTAGCATTTAGATTTCATAAGATACAAACTTCCTGAAAATATGAGTTATTTTTAATTTTATGTTATATTGACCTTTTTACCATTGCATGTGACTCCACTCCTGCTTACTAAGGTTAACCTATTGTGATAAATCTTTTGAAATATATATTCATTAGAGATGAAATTTAGTACCTATCTATTTTTGAGGGTGGGGAATCCAGTAAAGCATATATAAACTTCTGGAAATACTCCTAACTATGTGTAATTTAAGTTTTAATTTAATGTTTTGCTGTCTGATAAAGATTAACTGAAAATCTGAGTACTTAAATGGTGAAATTTGAAATCTAGCTGATTATATACAGATGTTATTTTTTAGTGGTAGTCTATACATACTGCTAGGTCAGAAAAAAACTTAAGTTGTCTTTTGTATACTCAAGCAACAAAAACTGTGAGGTTTTAAAAAAATATATTTTTACCACAATTTAATCTTAAAATAATGCTTTTATTTTTCCAAGATATGACCATTTTTTAACTATATACAGTTTTCTCTTTGTTACAGTGATGAAAATATTAATATAATGATAATCAAAAATTGTCCACAATTAAATAATTTTCTTTGATATTATATGTTCATAGCAGTTGATGGCGTTTCAATTATAAAAATAACGCCGTTAGTTGGTACCCAGCAGTTGTCCTCCCTTTGTGGCTGTTGAAAGTTTCTTTTTGGTCCCTGTAGATGTATAAACCTAACTTCAAGTTGGCACTGTGGTAGGATGTTTGACTCTCCATTGTATCTCTGAGCTTCTGAGCAAAACTCATTGCTTAATGCCCAAGTTGGTCGGGTTGTTTGGTTAAGCGAATTTCATAGGCGCAAATGCGTGTTCTAAGTACTCCAAGATCCAGCATGTGGGCCCATCTGGAAATATTGCCACGTTAAATATAACAACTATCACTATCAGCATGTGCCAAGAATTGTTTTTGACTAAACTGTTCCTTTAGTTTGTCTTACATTAATAATTCTCTCTTTTGAAATATATTGAAAAACAATGCCTTTAATTTTCTCTTTAAAAAATTCAAGCATTGAAGCAACAGCACCTGTAAATATTTGTTTATTATATAGTTGCTGGAGACTGGTTCCAGTTGTTAATCTTTTTATAGTTCCATCAATTCCATCACAAGGAGACTTTCCATGACTTGTTGCAAGAAAAAATCAGTTAGCACCAATGACAAAATCACTTTCATGCATACACATGTTTAAAAAGTTTTTTACTGTCCAGCACATCCACCCGAGAACTTAACTTCTTCAATGTAAGGAAATGTTTGTTTTATATAAGAAGTGCATTCTCTCTGCATGAAGAAATTTAGTATCATGCTCAAGATATAACATAATGAGGGAGGTTGTAATTGATCATCTACTTTGTAATAAAGAACGAAGTGTACATGCTGTTTTATTGCAGTAGAATTCTTGAATTTCATCTTGTACAATGAGCCTGTAATTTAAAAGTCTCCAAGGATTAGCATCGTATTATTTGTATTGCGGGTTTGTCGGTATATACAAAGTGTTCTCAAGTGTGATAGAAACAAGGTCTCCTTTTTGGTACAGAACAGAACGACAACAGTACCCCTTATTTTCGCGACATTTTTGGATCTCATGCCATCAGCTAACTCTATAAAATGTTCCTGAAAGGGGTTTTATCCGTACTTATTAAGTGCTGATGTTTTTTAACAATCAACAAATTTGGCTTTATCCCTGTCGTTTTGTTTGCGGCAAGCATTGTCTGTATGGCTGGTTGACTTGCAAAAGCTACACCACTTATGTTCTTTCAGTTTGCGACAATCTGGTGCTTTGTGGCCAACTATACCATAATGATAACAAGTGATTGTTTTATATCTGAAATTACCAGCTTTAGACTTAAAGAAGAGGTATAAGCATTTTTGTCCTCAAAATTGGCTTTTCTGGCATTTTTCAAAATTAAGAGGCTTCACTAATAGAAAATTCAAAACTACTGGGATTTAACACTCTTCAGTTAAATGCATAAAACTGTTTTGTAATGTCATTGAGGATGGGGAATCCAAAAAATATTACGATAGGTCCAGAAAATTATGGAAGGACCTTCAAAATTTAGTTTGAAATATTTTACTTTTTTCGTTTTCATTTTTTGGTCAGCGATTTTGGTCTGGTCAGCGACGTGCGATTGAATCAAAGGTCGTAAATTGCAAACTAAATTCCAATGCTTTCCCAAAAAAAAAAAAAAAAAAAAAAAATTGACAGCGATACTAACAACAAAATTGCTCGAATCTTTTCTGTGAAGGTGTATTTTAACGAAATCACTAAAAATAGAATTTTGTTGCAATAAATATGCTAAAAGCTACAAATAGATATTAGCAACATTTAATATTGTTGGAAAACCTTTGTCTTTTTTTTGTCTTTTATACCATCTAAATTTAATTTCAATTTTATAAATTTATAAATTTATTAAAATATAATACCTAAATTAAATTAAACTCATGTTATTACGATTTTTAACCATTTTGGTTAGGTTATGTTATGTCATGAGTCAAGTTAGTTACTAATCTTCTTTTTTGTGTTATGAAAAGATAGTTTGTAATAGTTCCATACTTTAGTTAGCAAGTAGCTGTGTAATTTCTAAATCACAACCATTTCGTTTTTTTACGTTAAACATCCTTCAATATGACATGATTATACAATGTTAGCTGTTATAACTCAACATGTATGATAGGAAAGTATATTTGATTGGTTTAATAATAATTGATACATCTGCTAGAAATTTTCAGTTTCCTGGTTTTTGAGATAAAAAAACTCAAATTCTAAAATTATTCTTTTTGTTATGGTTTTTTTCATAATAAGATTTATGATTTAAAAGCCAGATAAAATTGTTTTGACGTTTTCATTTTTTTTTTTTCATTGGGAATGTTTGTGTTTGACTGGAATTGTGTTTGTGGAATTGTGGGAAATGTTAAAGAGCAGAGCAGGCTTGTTTTATGCTTCCTGGTGACTTCCTTTTTGAATGCAATGAATTCAAGTTCTTTTTGGCCATTCTGATGCCTCATACTATTTGTGCATAGCCTACAGGTAAGAATTCCAATAATCTAGTCATGCAATCATCATCTGTCATCTAACATCCATCATCTATCAACATCATTAGTGCTAGGAGACTTGTCTTCCAGGATTTATGGCTATCCATTGCCAAGTGAATTGCCTGCGACACCAATTTGTTATTTGATATGATCTGTGGTTATATTAATTTTATACTATATAAACAGGAATATTTCAAATTTTCTGAAATGGCCTGTAAATTTAAGTAAAGTTATTTTCATCATATTTATTTGAAATTCTTGTTTAGACATTGAGAATGGGACTGAGTAGAGTCAAAGATAACGCTTAGAGATAACGCAACACAGAACAATTGGGTTTGAAAGCTAAAATATAAGAATTTACATAAACAGACTATTGGAAATTAAATAAGTTATTTACAGACGATGGCAGCCAAAAAAACGTTAACAAGTCCTATTGTTGAAAAGTACGTAATTTTCCTAGTTTTCATGATGAGATTATTAAAGATTTTATATGCAGTTAAAACTATTCTGGATTTATTCTCATACGGGCTGACATCAAAATAGGAACGAATAATTGAAAAATAATTTTTTAGAAAGCATTGTTGTAATAAATAGACTAGCATTCCATACAATACGATTCTGAAAATAGACGCAAATCATTTAATTGTGAAATAATACATTGACTGATAAAACTTGAAATCTAAAAATATTTTAGATTAAGCAAACTTTTTTCTAATACTTAATAGTTACGAAAAATTATGCTGAAATTAACTGACCTGAATTATGACCTGAAACAAACTAATATGACCCTGAACAAACTACTATGACCTGGAGCAAACTGCTATGACCTGGAGCAAACTACTATGACCTGGAACAAATTTGAAGCATTAGCTGAGAAAATCAGGAAATAAAAGAATTTACACCAGCATTTCTTTTATGTATTTACTACTTATTATTTTTAGGGAAAATGTCAGATTTAAATAAAATTATTGAAAATGTTAACACTTATGTTTGGAATGAAGATTATTGGTTACCCAAGGGAATACATTGGCATGATTTCAAATCGACTGAAGAATACAGGCGACCACAATATTCTGATTTATATTGTGCTCCACTTTTTGCAGTTTTACTGCTATGCATTCGATTTTTATTTGAAAGGTTTGGTTTTATTCCTTAAATTTAATACAATAAAAAAAAAAACTAATTTTCTATATCTGTAAATTTTGTTAGAAACGTTGCAAACAAGGGAGTGTTTGTGATTGCTTTGTGGCAGACTATGAAAAAGTTTTAAGCTAGATTATATTCATAGTTGGATATGATAAATTACAGACTGGACTAGGTCTATGGTTATTTTTAGGATCCGATTTAGTTCTGGGTTCTGTTTAAGGCTGGATTTTGTTTAGAATGCATGGGATTCACATCTGGTTAGGATAAAGGATGGATTAGATTTAAGACTGTATTTCCAATCTCAAATTCTAACCAACCAGGACTCTCGTTGTTTAAACAATATTTGTTTATAAATTCAATCTAGCCCTACACTCTCTTGCTTTATATCCAACTCTTGTGCTTTACCCAAGTGTTTCAGTTTGTAAATGCATGATAGAATTAATATTGTTCAGGGATGGGGAATCTTTAAAAATTTCATGTTATGGTTGGCTATTTTAATCATTGCTTGCCTAATATCTTTGCCATGGTTAGTTAAAAAGTTACTGAAGTCCTCCTATTTCCTTATAATTTTGTTCAGCAATAACGGGAAAGATTTGACCAGTGAACCTGAAATACTGGAGATGGGTTTATTTTAGCAACTGTTGCCAATGTGTTCTGATACTTTAACCCAATTTCCTTATCTTGATTTATTAACACTTGTAATATGTAATATTAATATTGTTTGTGAATATTTTTTATTCATGATAATAATATTAAGTATAAAATTAGTTTCAAAAGATGTTATTTTTTATAAATGAAATTTTAAACATGTTACAAAATATTAATTCTAATTTTAATAGAAAATTTACTTTGCGAATAAAAAATAGTTTAAATACTTAACAAATTACCTTATACAATTGTCTATTAGTCACTTATTTTGTTTATTTTTCTCTTCTTTTTTGAAACCCCCTTATTTTTTTTCTTTATTCATCAAAAGTTCTCTAGCTTGTTATTCTGATAGTGAAAACCCTTTCAAAAGTCACTATATTATACTTTATTTTTAATAAGGTCAAATGCTAAGAAACACTAAATATGTGAAATACTTTGATCAAAGTTATTTAGTTTGTTATTAAATCTTTTTAAAGTTTTATTTTATTTTACATCATCTTTATTGGAATGAAAAATAAAAATTATTTGAATGAAAGAACGTTTTTTATTTCTTTTGTAATTGAGATGTTAACTTTTTTGTTCCATGCTAACCAAGTATAAGACAATGTTGGCAAAAGTTTGGTCATCAGCGTAAACGAAAAACGGTGTAAAATTAAAAAAAAAAAAAACAGTCACTTTCTGCGAGGCAGAAAGCTAAAACAAGAGATAAAGGTAAAGCTTACTCAAGCTCAGAAAGGTATTGATTGACATTAGAATTAAAGCATTGGAGATCATAATCCAAAGGAAGTCAATTAGAAGGCAGAGATTTCTACACAAGCGAGCAGTACATTTGAAGAAACTCGATGAATAAAAGCTTTTGTGAAATATAGGGATCTGTGCCGTTAAAAAGACGAGTAGCAGGTGAAAACATTGTGGTCCGTTAGAAAGTTTTAAGTGAAGGTGTTCATTCTTTCAAATCTTTGGATTTGTGACCATGGAAATACTTATATGACAATGATAATGAGGCTGCATTTTTTTGATGTGAAGGTGGTTGAAGATTCAAACAAAGGTCAGGGCCAACAACAGTCCTCATTATATAGAAAATGTGGCCTACTTAAAAAGTCTCATACGCAATACAACTTTATAGTGTTTCATGTACGTTTTTCAATATTGAATTACTTACTTGGGTGTTATTTGTTCTTTGTTTCGGTATTTGATTTACGGGCACAAAGAAAGAAAAATTGTTTCTTAGCAAATGTGGAGTTTTAATCTAATCGATTAATTATTCATGAACTGCAAAAACTACAAAAACTTCGATACTTTGTGTTTTGATGTACAATTTACTGGGCAAAAATTAACTCATTAAAAAATATAATAAACATTTTGGAAATAAAAAGTTTAATGCGATATAGTGGTTTTAAACATTTCTGAAGTCTAAATCACCTTGTATACACTCTAAGTGTTATAAAAAAATACATTTTTGCAATAAAATTTAATAAAATTTACATATAATTTGCTTGTAGTAAATGTAAATTATGCTTTCTTTTTTGGATGATAATTTCCAATGTTTTATTGTAAAAAGGTTTGTTATAATTTATAATGACGTTAATATTTGGAAAAAAAAATTCTATAAAAAGGATAAACAAATTGTAGTATATTTATCGTTAGCAAGTTATAAATTAATAAGTGATATTAGAAATATAATATAAATAAGTATTAAATATGGCGACCTTTAAAATGTTTTGTATTAATATCAAAGAAAGGAAAATGAATAGTAAATTAATTATACGTATAAAAAACGCGTTACGTGGAGTGAAATTATTCAAACAATTTTATATTTTATCTGATCTTTTTAGTAGGCTTTAAAAACCTGGACTGTAATAGCTAATAGCTTTATAGATATAAATAATATTTTCTGACTGAAGAATGTACCAGACCCGGATTAGAGATCAAATCTTCATTGCAGCAGATTTTGCAATGGATTCAATGTAAGAATTCTAAGAAAAGTTATGTAAGATTGTGAAGTCTAAAAATCGAATCTGCATGGATTCGGTGAGTTTAGTAAAATCCATCAGCAGAGATGAAAGGATTCCCTAAAGCTGTTTATGGAAAGAAGTTTGGTTTTTGAACCATTTCTCACCCCGTTTAATAACAGTACGAAGATCATCTTCCAAATCAGCTGCCATTTCAACGTTATCAGAAACATTGCTTGTTTTCCCTAAGTATGAATCAAATGTAGTATCAATCTCATATATAGCTTACAAAGAACACTATCACGCAAATCATTTATGAAAATTAATTAGAAAAAAGAGTAGGTCCCAGAATAAAACTTTGAGGGGCACCAGAATTTACAGAGTAATAGTAATTAGAATTAATTATTTCAATGTTTATATATATATATATATATATTTTAAATTTACCTTAAAAAATCTGATTGTTTATCTCCCTTCTCATTTGACGTAAGACCACTGATCTGTATAATAATTAATAATATTTTATTATTTAGATCAGTGATTAACCTGTTTTGCGCCATAGGCAAAATTATATAGACCGGCCTTTTTTAAGGAAAAAAAAAACGGTCTTAACTTTCATTATATTAGTTTAGTGAGGACTCATTTTTTAGTTTATACCTTCCTCTCTTCAAAGAAAAAATCATTGCCCCACCCAATATTCACACACCATACACCATCTTAAAAAAAAAAAAAATCATAAAAAGGATAATTTTTGGAAGAATTGATTACAAATAAATTATTGAGCTGTGCCATTGTCCCAGACATATATAATAATAAACAATAAACAATAATAAAACGCAAAAAGCCATAAACAATGAAAATGAAGTTGATGAAAATTGTGAAATTTTTTTTCTCTGTTTTGAATCTGTCTGAACTGCCAAAAAATTACTTAATCTACAAAACTGCCAAATTTTTCCAAAACAAAATTTCACGGAGAATTCAATAATATTGGTCTTCATTCTATTAAAAGTCACTGGTCGAAAATTTCCTTCGAAGTGAAAGCGCACGAAAACCAAAATATTCTTGGAGTGGAATATTTTTTTAACACAAATATCACTGGATATTCTGAAAATGATACGCAAATAGTTAAGACAAATCACATATGTATTGTTTCATAACGTTTCATAAAAAACATCTGCCTTGTAATGGAGACTAATTATTTTATGTCTTAATAGCATTATTTTTTTTTTAAACATAATTAATATCAAGTTTTGTTGTAGAAAAGCCTTTGTTCTTTTTTTAACCGACAATAAAAAGTAAACTAATAGAATAAATTTGAACAAATTTGGGAAGAATAAAACTAAGAATGAATTTTGATAACTTTCCAGTCACCTATCTGTTTGCAAGATATTTAACTGCTGCTGCATTTTTTAACTCATCGTGTTGGGTCATTCCAAGTAAAACCGCCTAAATTTTGAAATAGTTCCATGCGCACCATGTCAGATATTGATAAAAATTTGATCACTTATTAACCTTCATATAACTAAACCCTCCTGAAAATTTCAGCT
>JAUZNK010002558.1:0-11398 GCA_035046665.1 Euphysa ruthae
TTATGTCTTACACTGTTGTTCTTATGAGAGAGTAATTTGGACTAATTATAGTCTAGTCTTAATTTTGAAAACGTAGACCATGAAAACTATACTTACTTTGTTCAAAAGAGTATCAGATGCAAGTAACCCAATTCACCACAAGTATATACTGCAATTTAAGCGATTTTTTTGCAAGAAAAGATTCTATATATCATTAGTGTATTGTTTGAAATCCATTCCTTCTGTCCCAATTTGAATTGTCGTTGAAAACATAACCAAGTAAAGAGGCAATCTGCAGTGTAGGGACTTCCTAACGTATAAATAACATGGTTTGAAAACATGTTTTGTTCATGGCTGCAGGTTTTTGAAATGTTAGTTAGCTAACTTTTCATTCTCATCCAATTTTTGGTTTAAACTGTTTAATGATATTACAAGTGGATTAAAATTAATATAACATTAATAAATATTGATATTGCTATATGAGATTTATTTCTTGAAATTTTTCAAATGCCTTTGATTTATAAACTGAATATCGGAGGAAAAATTTGACATGACCCTTTATTAAAACAAGTATTTGTAACAAGTAGTAGTAACGTGTTTCCAACGTACTTTTATTAACGTAGGCCTAACGCATAGTTTTCGAACTAATTTATTACAAAAGTTTGGCTCTGGTGTACTTAGAGCTCCCATTTGATCTTATGGTAAGGAAAAACTTTCGTTCTGAGGTGGGTTCATGCCCACAACTCTAGGATCCGGAACCCAAAGCTTTATCCGTTTGGCCAATCAACCATTATTCAAAACAATTGGTAAGAATGCTTAATACTGAATGAGTTAAAATTTTCCACAAAAAGTCTTATTATGGTCGTAAATATTATTATAGATATCTAGATGAGGCCTTACAAAAACTTTGTATATAGTAAATAATTTAGCTTAGTTTAAAAGACATCTGTTTCCCAACGATAAGATTCCGGGTTCAAACCCGGGTATGGCCCACTCAGCGTATGAGTAGCATTCGATTCGGTGCGATAAGTTTATGGTTGTCTGACTGAGCGTTATTTACTGTAAGTTCCAATGGCAGCTCTAAGTACGCCAGAAACGTGGGTGACCATCACTTAATAAGTTTGATTTTCTATAAAAAAAAAACAAAAAACAAAGTAATAACGTCCGTGGAAGGTGGCGTTATAATCCCTTAATATTTCCAAATTCCTTTATTTGCCTTTAAAACTTTGCTTAAAACTTATTTTTTATAACTATCTAACACTCTCCATGAATTAATAAATTAAATGTCGGAACAATGCAATATCAGAGTGGAAACTGAAGAAGAACACCCCTTCCTCTGTTTCATTCGGACTTGAAAGTTTTAATCTTAAAAACACTCCTACGGAATATTCCTGTGGAGGAATTAATAATTTAAATTATAAATACAGAATGATTTGTTGATATACAAACCCAACTTTCTTGAATCTATATTTGTTGAAATAGTTTATCCTAAAAATTATATACTTTTGTTGGATATATTTATAGACATCCCTGTATGGGTATAAATGATTTCAACAAGAATTACTTCTCTTCTCTTCTTTTAAAATTATCATCTGAAAATAAATCTCTATGAACATTAGGTGACTTAAACATTGATAATTTGAACAACTTAGTAGATTTTTAGTAAATTAACTGGAATGATGTGCTTACTAATAATATCTTTGATGCCAACCTTTGCTTTCAATCTTTTTTCTCTAAAATGACCTTCATTTTTAGACCAATATATTCTACTACAAAAGTTGCTTATTAAGTGCTTCAACCGTAAATTTAAACCATGGATCAGAAAATTAATTTAAAAATCTATCCAAAAGCGTAAACCATACATTAAAAACTGTCAAGAGAAAAAACAGAACAACTTGGGTCTTAAGTACAAAAGTTGCAAATATATGTCAAATCTTTAATTCAAATTAGTAAACAAAAACATATCTGTTCTTTTTCCTCTGATAATGCCAATAATCTCCGTGAGACTTGGAAAGGTATTAAAAATCTAAAAAGTATGAAAAGTCACACAAAACTCCAATTCTTTTGCAAAAAAAAATAACTTATATAACAGACGCTACACATATTTCAGAAAACTTAAATACTTTCTTCACCTCCATTGCTCAAAAATTTAAAGTTAACATTCACTCTTCTCTTCTAGTAAAAACTCACAATTTTCTTAAACATCAATATCTACATAATTTACTTATTTTTCCTACTGATCTACTTGAAATTTCCTCACTCATTACAAACTTGAAATCCAGAAAGCTATCTGGACCTAAAAGTATTATCAACATGTTAAAATTTCAAAAAAAGTTTTTTCCCATTCTTGCTAAATTTTTTAACATCTGCTTCGAAAACTGGTACTTTTCTAAAAAATCTCTTCTGCTCTGCCCTTTTACAAAAAAGGTTCCATTTATGCAATAACTACAGACCAATCTCAATTTTAACTAACATTAACAAAATTCTTGAAAAACTGATGTATTCCAGATTGTACTCTTTCCTCAACAGTTTTATGTGCTTCATGGAACTTCAATTTGGGTTTCCATCAAAACATTCAATTTCTCATGCTCTCATAAGTAAAACTGAAAAAAATCAAAGAGGCTTTTGATATTTGTTATTCTGCGTGTGGAAGTTTTATCGATTTTCAAAAAGCATTTGATACTGAGGTTCAAGGCATTCTAGTTTCTAAATTAGAATATTATGGCATTCGTGACATAGGAAAGGAATAGGTTTCTATCTTATTTATGCGATCACAGATGGTGTTCTTCTAGCATCTGTTTTAGGCCCTCTGATATTCTTGGTTGATATTAACGACTTACTTAAATCTGACAAGTTCTCTACTGCTCACCACTTTGCTGAGGACACAAATCTTCTGTAAATCAATAGAATATTAAAATCCATTCCTAAAAAGGTAAATTTTGATTTAAAGAATATAATCCATTGGCTAAATGCTAACTTAATATCCCTGGAAGTAGATAAATACAGTTCATTAATTTCTCAGCACCTTGAAATCCAAGAAATGATGCAATCAAGACCAAAATCAATGGCAAAAAGCTTTATCCTTCTAACTTTGTTAAGTGCCTTGGTGTTTTAATAGATTTTAATCTTTCATGGCAATTTCACTTTGACGAACTTTAAAAAAAGTTAAAGAGATCTAGCAGTATGCTTTGTAAAATTCGTTACATTGTTGATAAACCTACTCTTAAAGATATCTATATCTCTCTATTTTCTCCTCTCTGGGAACAAACAGGAAATTATTACATCACTAAAATACTTCTTGTTCAAGGTCAATCTATTCACATTATAAACTTTCAACCGTTTAGATCTAATACTTTGGGACCATTTAAAGAACTAAAAATTTCCTTACTTTCATCTATGGTGAGAAATTTTCTTTTCGTGTTCATTTCTATCAAAAAAAATCTTGCATCTTCCTTTCGAAGTTCTTCACTGAAACTTGAATAAATCATTTAACAAGGAATTTTGATAATGGGAAACTTTACGTTCCTCCAATAAAACGTAAAAGTATGGTAAGCATTCTATCATTCATCAATGCATCTGTGACTGGAATAAATTTCTTGTTTCCTTTGTAAATGAATTTGAAAATTTAAGAATTTTTACTCCAAAACCCTCTTTTCTTCATTTAAAAAGGTATCAATTCGAAAAAATTGTCATTAAAGTCTCTCTTTAATCTTTTTTTCTTAGTTTTCCATATTGATAATCTCTTCTTTTCTCTCCTTTTATTTTGTCTGTTCATTTTTTGAACACTTTACATGAACTTTAAAAGATTTTGTCAAGAACTATCAATTGGTGTGACTTCTTTGGCCAGTTTATCTGTATGAGTGGCTCCATCCGATAGACGGTTTCGCAGCTAACAAGAAATGTGTGCACAATGCGTTTTGTAACGCGCCCGGTTAATAAAAATACTGCAAAAAAAAATCATGTATCATAGTTAAAGAATTTTACAAATTAAAGTTCAGATTTTATGCTAAAAAACCTGGAAGAGAATTTGTGGTGCTAGTGTACTTTGGAAAGGGCTTTTACTAAAAAGGTAATTTTTTAAAAAACAAGGGAAACTTAATATAATAAAAACGTAATTTGTAACGATCTCTCATTGTTTTCTGATACATGACCTATTTATCGATTGTTGTAGTATCGATTGTTTCCACGTCATGACTGTCCTAAAAATAATTCAGTGTAATATTGAAGTATAATGTTAAAGGTTGGGATCGGGAGTATCCATATTTCTTTTTTTAGATTGTGTAGCATAAAATCTGAATTTTATTCCATGCGGAGCATAACACCGCATTTATAAAATTCTTTAACTTTATGCTAAAGTATCCGAAAGGTTTTATGGTGTAAGTGTGCTTCGGCTCTTATTCTAAATAGACCCCAGCAGTTTGAGTTTTCCCGAGCTTTATTCGAAGCACTTTTTTAATTTATACATTTTAGAACTTTTCCTCAGTGACAATGTCTTTTGTATAAAATTTTTTTCACGTAGATTGTTTGTTCCAATTACCACATTCAAAAATATCCTTAATAGTTGCACCCCTAGATAAGGCAAAAATTTATGCCGATCTTAACAACAACCTTGTTTCATTATTCCCTTTTGTCCAGACTACTGTCCTCTTAATATAATTAAGCAAAGTCTTGATAGGGCATAGCTGATCATCGACTGCAAAATATGTTAATGAATCTCGCCTGCTTTAATTTTTCTTAAAAACTACTTTGGATTCACTTATGGACATAAACTTTGTATACAGAATGTGTGTAATTCTGATGTTCTTTTTGCAGCAGCTACAACCAGTGACATTACTATTTTTAGGCTTAGGTTTTTGTTTGATAATGCCTCATTAGGTGCCAGATTTTAAAAATAAGTCAAAACTTTATCGAAATTCCAAATAGTGCCATACTTAGGTTTTGGGGGGAACATATTATTTATTCCTGACATAAGCAAAAAAAAGTCTTGGTGTTGGTCAATTGGGATACCCGCAATTTTTGTATCATATGGCGTTATTGATTACCTGTATAAATTTATAGTTCTATATTGCAGCATGGATCGGTAGATTTCTGTCAAGAAGTTGGTAGATTTCTGTCAAGAAAGATTTCGAATTTTTGGATTTTGGAATCTGGTAAAATGATTGTCATTTCGACTGTGGTTGTTATCATTCTTAAAAATTCGATCCTTTGAATTGACTCCAGGACTGATTTTTCCCAATATATTGTAAACCCAAGATGAATTAGTAAGTACACAAGGGAATCTCGGGCTGTTAGGTCTTCCTCTCGATTTCTCCCCATTAGCAGAATGTTGTCAAGGTAAATTATTAGCACAAACGTCTACCGTCTCACTGGGATTTTCATGAGTTTTGGGGAAATCTTTCGCCCCGGACCTACCCCAAATGCCAACACTAGCATTTCGTACAGTTTCTTTTTCTATTTGAGCCTTACATAATTCCTTGAGGAAAGGTGGATTGGAACGCGCCAATTTGTTTCTTTTAAGTCTTTTATTAATAAAAAAAATCTCACTTTTGGATTAGGGCTAGGGTTAGTTCTTTCACATTTTTCATTTCCTTCTTCTGAAATGGGAACAAGGAAGGCATTTTCTTTTCTAGATTTATTAAGGGGCGATATTTGTTTTTCTCTTTTTTGGGTCGCACAAATATTGTCGATAAAAATTGAACCTTTTGAGGTTGAACTGCTAGGATTTCTATGTCCAATATCCCCTATATCTATAGTAGGAGAGCCGTAACTAAAAGGTTTGGTAAGGTATGGCAAGCTTATTAGCCAGCCAAAGTTAAAAACGATGTACGCGATTTGACGATAGAAGAAAACTGCAATAGATTTCAAGAAACAACAAATTTTTTTACGTTACCAATGATTAATATACAACAAAGTTGCAGTTAAATAGAAATAAATCTTCTGTCGACAGTATTGCATTTACTTTTGATTTGATCTAGTAGAAGAATAGCTTATACAATTATATTAATTATTTTTTTATAAAATAATTGTATAATAATAAATATAAAATTTTTTGTTTGCAGGATAGTTTTTGGAAAATAAAGTACTGCGAAAGCAAAAATACAAAGTTCGCGCCTCAATTTGTGTGTATTTTTATATATTTTGTCTCGCCTTCACATTTTGTTATTAATAATATTTGAACAATAGAGAATAATTCAAACGAGACAGTATTATATCGCCTCCCCATTTCTTTATTAATAACATTTGAACAGAAAAGAATAATTCAATCGAGACAGTAAGGTATGATATTTTTGTTGCCAAATCGAAACCAAATCAAAAGTAATTTCAATACTGTCGATAGAAAATTTATTTCTATTTAAATACAGCTTTATTGCATATCAATCACTGGTAGCATAAAAAAATATGTTGTATGTGGAATTCTGTTGCAGTTTTCTTCTATTATCAATTACCATATACCAGTTTTACTTTTGGCTTGTGAACAAGCTTACCATGACTTCGCAAACGTTTATATCTTGATTATTGATTGATTGATTGATTAGAGAATATTTTCGTAATAAAAATATATCTGAATAAAAGAATTTGCATCCGAAAAATATTTTGTGTACGCCCATTGAAGTTTAAATAAAACTAAACTTTGAAAAGATGAAAAAAAAAAAAAAAGCCCTTTTGAAAATATCAAAGTAATTTTGAGAAAAATTTTTTTCTGTTCTTTTTTATTGTAATAATGAGGACACTACACTGCTGATTGCCATGTTACTTGATCGCATTTTTTACGATAACGGTTAGAATTCTTTTTATTTGCTTCGTGTTACTTTGTGAAGAAGATTTGAAAAAATACGTGGCTGTTACTTTGAAGTATATGCTCGTGGAGGAATTGTTTACTTGTATTCTATTGGACACTGTGGGAGTATAATTTAATTTCTCTACTCTTTTAAGATTACGACTAAACTTTAATAACAACTCATTATTATTACTCACAGATTATGGCGTCTGAAAAATCTTATGGCGTCTGAGAAGCCTTATGGCGTCTGAAAAGTCTTATGGCGTCTGAAAAGTCTTATCCTTGTATGGACAATCTCAAAAGATCATACCCTGTAAACATACATATTTTAAGTTTTGTTTCGCAATAACTTATGGTCTAAGATTAAATACCCTTCGGGTTGGTAGTCTGTTCATTTTCAATTTTTTGTTGCATGTGGAAAAACTTCTTGGAATTAAAGATTTTTGAAAATTAATCGATATGTTTCATGTTCCGATAAGTGCATTGCAAAGCTTCGCAACATAGAATGGTATTATTAAATCAACATATGTTTGCGAAAGCATTAAAGGCTTAGAGAATAAAATCAAATGTCTAGCCGGGTGGCATTTTATTTTTGCAGAAACATCTAAAAAGCAAAAACCGAAAAAGGAAAAAAAAATGAAATGAGATATAAAAACCTCTGAATTACTATCAGCGAACTGCAAAAAACGATTAACACATTCACTTGTAAATCTTTTAAGTAATTTTAAAAGTGGTTTAACTTTGTTTTTTGGGAACTCCTTTTGTTCTAGAATTTTTCACAACATTGCTCATATTAGCTGCCTCAAAGAATTACGCCGTTTGTCTCGAGAAAACATCGAGCTGTCATCAATTAGAGTTTTGTCAATTTTCAATCGTTGCATTTGCAATATAGTAATAATGAAACTTATTTATCTTGAACATTTTCAAATAATTGGTATTATCCAATGTCGTATTATATTTATTTTTTGTTGTAGAACAAGTTTCGGTATTTCATAAAAACCATTAAATGCCGCATAAAATTTGGGTAAAATTTTTTGTGTGAAGGCATTTGTTACAATATTTTAACCTTGCATTTTAATGTGCTACGAAAGTGCTAAATTTTTGCAAAAGTAACGCAAAAAAAAATGATTTTATGGTATTTAGCATACATAGTGAAATAAAAATATTGTTTTTAATTAAAACACGTATTCCAATTTAAAATGAATTTAAATTTAGTTTACAGTATGAAAAACCCGTCTTTGTAGAGATTTGAAATGAAATATTAAACGTTTGAACGTTTAAATGAAATTCTATGTGGACAGTCTTGAAATTAATTTTGATTTGGTTTTGATTTGGTGATTAAAAAGAAAAATATAATTAATAAAGAAATGAAGAAGCAGGACAATATTGTCTCGATTTGATTATTTTCTACTGTTAAAAATATTATTAAAGAAATGTGAAGGGGAGACAAAATATGAAAAAATAGACCCGAATTATAATAGGCCCGAGTATTATGATGCACGTGGTATTCCAAAAAATTTAGTTTCTATAAGCGTAAACAATTTGTACCAATTAA
Organism: Euphysa ruthae; assembly: GCA_035046665.1. NCBI lineage: Eukaryota > Metazoa > Cnidaria > Hydrozoa > Anthoathecata > Corymorphidae > Euphysa > Euphysa ruthae. Next base: position 8,313 of record JAUZNK010002558.1, read on the forward strand.
TGATTTTAAGTCTCCAGTTAAATATACCCAAGTTGATTTTCCCTAAGGCTCATTCCGAGGTCCCAATTTGTTTTAAAGGTATATATATATATAATGAATTAAACCTTTCTGTTAAAAAATTCATTTGTGCATCACTTTGCTGATGACACAAACCTTTTATGCAGTAGTAAATTGATTAAAACCTTGTGTAAAAAAAAAGTTTATGATCTAAGGGTATTACTTATTATTGCAGGATTAGTCTTAGTCTATTAATATTGGCTTAACGCACAGAATTCAAATATACAATGGAAATGTAGCTAAATGGAAATAAATTCTCTGCAAGAGTATTGCAATTACTTATGATTTGGTAATGATCCATTGGAAGAATAGTTCATACAAAAAAAAAAGATTTTATGGTATATCGTATACATATTGTGAAATGAAATATATCGTTTTAAATTAAATCCAAAATGAATTTAAATTTAACTTTCTGTTAAAATACCCGCATTTTTTTAAAGACACAAAAATAAATATTAGATGTTTAAGACCATTCACATAGAATGTTTTAATCAAATGGAACGTTTTCATCTTGAATAAAACTCCCTACGGACAGTATATGATATATTTATTGTTTGTTACCAAATCAAAAGCAATTTCAATACTGTCGAAATAAAATTTGTTTCTATTTAGCTTCAGCTTTAATCACTGGTAGCGCAAGAAAATTTGTTGTTTGTTGAATTCAGTTGCAGTTTTCTTCTATCATCAATCACCATACACCATTTTTATTATTGGCCAAGCAATTGAGTATGTTTATTGAATGTTTGAAATTTTTCTCTACGGACATGCAATTTGGTTGATTTAAATTCTTTGAAAAATAAAAAAGCACCTCGGTTGAAGTTTGATCTTACAATCTTCTGTTAAAAAAAACATATGCAAGTGGTATATACACTAATCATTGCCTATTATTTAAAAATTGATGTTCTAAGGACTTTTTCAGCTTAGTGTAAACGATAGCGTGATTAAGTTTTTAAATTTATTATAGTTTCAGATATTTGTAAATTCATTTATTCGATTGCAGCATTCATAAAGACGAATATGTATTCTATTCCCCACTTTGTAACTTCATAAATTTAATTTATTGGCAATACTGAGTATTGGTCCTTTTACTTCTGGAATTACTTGATTACCACCTATTTCGCAGCAATCGTTTTCACATAGCTTTATTAACTTAGAGAAACCTTTAAAAATGACTCGTTGTCCTATTTTTTTTTTTTTTTTTTTCTGCTTGGAAAGCAAGTAAGTCCGATTGGATGTTTCAAGGTCATCAAATTATTTTACCAAAAAAACGATTTAATTTATGTCAGCCATAGTTCTCATTGTTTTCATAAAATCCAAATTACCAAAAGTCCACCTAATTCGTAAAATCTAAGGCAGAAAAATTTATTTACTTTGACTTTAAATTCTCCATAATTTATCCAAACGCCAATGTTTTTAATATAAAAATTATTTAATGTGTGAAATTTGGTTAATTTTATATTTTCAAATATCTGTTTATATGCACGTACATATCTAAGACAAAATATTATTCATTTACATTCAAATCTGAAATATATATTGGTATTTATTTTCAGCATTAATCGAGAACATAGTGTCACGCCATCATGAATACATCTTCACTTTCTGTGATTTTTTTGTTGTCGTTTGCGTTATTATTAGTAGAATCCTACAGAGTAAGTGAAGCACGTAAAAAAACAAAAAAGCCGGAAATACCTAAAAAAGTAAGTGAAATTTTCCGAAATGAATCTAACTGTTCACCAAAACATTTTTCAAGAAATCTTGGAAAAAGATATTTATTTAATTAAAGCTTATATATATCAGTATCGAGGGACAATGGAGTTAGCGCTCCTTTGATTGTTCATGTTTCAATCGTCTTTCGTGTCTTTGCTTTCTTCTTTCCTCCCATTGTTTGATTAACTGTTTTTCATGCGTCTTTAGGGCTTCCTTGTTGGATGTCTTCCAGGCCGTTCGGTTGTCAGCTCATCTTTTTAACGCAGTTTTGGTCTGCCGAGATAGCGTTTACCTGAGGCAAGCTCACCGTACAGACTGTCTTTGGGAATCCTACCGTCGTCCATTCTGCGCACGTGACCGAGCCAACGGAAGCGACGTTGTTTGAGGAGTGTAGCCATGGATTGGATCTGTGCTCTTTCAAGGACTTCTTGGTTTGATATCTTGTCCTTCCATGTGATTTCGTGGATTCTGCGCAGACTACGCATGTGGAAGACGTCCAATCGCTTTTCTTGGGGTGCTCTCAGGGTCCAAGTCTCACTTGCATACAGAATAGTGCTAAGCAAGCATGCTTTATAGACTTGGATCTTGGTGTGTTTTATTAGCTTTTTGTTTGTCCACACTCGCTTGTTAAGCGAGTTTCCAGCTGCTATGAATCGATGGTGAAATGCGGAGGATTGACTGTGTCTTGGCCTATGATGTTAGTCTTCTTAATGCTGATGGTCAGAATAAAGTCTTTGCAGGCCTTGGCAAAACTATCCATTAAACTTTGTAGACTTTGTTGAACATGTGTTGCAAGAGCCGCATCGCCAGCTAAGAGGAAGTCTCTCAACGGGACTTTTCGAATCTTCGTTTTTGCTTTTACTCTGGACAAGTCGAACAGCTTGCCATCCGATCTTGTGTGGAGGTAGATGCCTTCAGAGGAGTTTTGGAAAGCCTGTTTGAAAAGCAAAGCAAAGAAGGTGCCAAACAGCGCAGGGGCGAGCACACAGCCCTGCTTAACTCCACTCCGAATGCTGAAAGCATGAGATGTTGAACCATCGTAGACAATAGTCCCTTTCATATCATCATGAAAGGACTGAACGATGCTAAAGAGTGTTAGGGGTGTATCTAATGATTTTCAGCACTTTGAATAGACCATCTCTACTAACAAGATAAAAAGCTTTAGTGAGGTCAATGAATACCAGGTAGAGCGGCTTTCCTTGTTCCCTACACTTTTCCTGCAATTTTCTCACAAAGAGCACTATATCAATTGTAGATCTTCCAGCTCTAAACCCACATTGTGACTCAGGGTAGACCCTATCTGCAAGAATCTGGAGCCG
>JAUZNK010002559.1:0-11398 GCA_035046665.1 Euphysa ruthae
CCCTCCCGTATATCACCCTGTTGAGCCCTTACCCCTATGTACAATAAAAATCCAACATATTTGAGGTAAAATCATAGCAATATACTAGCGGAGCTTTGCCTTGGCTCCATGTCCCCTAACAATATTCTTTGAATAGCGCACTAGTGTCTTGAAAATAAAAGTCAAAATCATACGTACAAGTGGAGCACCAAAATGGCTCCTTGTCCTCTCATGATATTCTTGGTGTTTAGTAGTACCATTTTAGATATAAATAATATTCTTAAATAAATGCCTGGCAAACAACAAAACTGAGCTTTTGTAGGACTCCAACCTTTTTCAAGATTAAATTAAAATAAATTAGCTTAGTATGCGAGAGTACGGGGATAGATTTCCTGGTCCCTCAATTTTCTTTTTACTTTTAAGATTTCTTTTTAAATGCACCAATTAGCCAAATCTTGGCGGAAACTCTTTCATATAAGTTCTTCAGGTCAAATTTAACTGTGCCAAAGATTTCGGCTTTTATTAAAGTTTATTTCTCTTTAAAATTATATAGAATAATGCAAGGCCTTATTTCCACCCTTTCAACAAGTTTATTTCAAATAATTTGCGTTAGGTAGAATTTGAAGTTTTTGGAATCTCAGTTTTGTACAAATGCTCCATTTTAAACAATTACGGTTTTCAGTTTGAGTTTATTTCAGAATAGAGTTTGGGTTTAAGAGTTTGGGAAATTTCATCTCTAAAGCAAAGTGCCTTCCTTAATTATGAATAATATAATGTAATATACATGGTTTTTTGAGGGGGATGTGTGTATTTTTATGAGAAGGGATATTGGTGTGTGTTATTTAAATTTTTATAGAACATTAGATTTTATAGTTTATCTTTTATTTTGATGAAATTTATACCTAGCAAATTCTTAGTAGCCATTGTGAATGCTTGGTTAGTGTTCAGGAAATTGTCATGTTTTGATTTTGAATTATTTTTATGTTTATTGCAGAGTTCACTTTTAATTGTTATGTTTGTAAAAAAATGTTGATTAAAGGCCAATATATTGTTTTCAGGATGAAAAAGGATTATTTAACACCCAATTTAAAGTTATTTGATAATCTTTAGATGTGAATATGTCTAAACGAGCAGATGATCAAATTCATAAAATATTTCTTGATCCTACTGGTCGTCATCTCATTATTTCAATGCGATCTTCAGAATCATTTTATCTCGGAAGAAATAACAAGAAACCGCGTATGCTTCATAAATTAAAGGTGCATTCTTCGTTAAGGAACTGAGCTTTCTTGTAAAAAACTATACTAAAAGTTATGATAAATTTTTGTATAGTTCTATAATACATTCTTGTCTTTTTTCCAATTTCAGATTCAATTTAATTAATTTAAAAAAGCTTTTTTTTTTTAAGGTAAAATTTTAATTGACTGGAGTGTTAATTTAGCTGGGGATATAGATATACAATAAATATATCTTGCTGTGGTGATGCAAAAAATAATTATTTTATATATATTTATAAAACATATGTTATGTTTAAAATTCGTCTTTTTTTACATTCCTAAAATTTTATTCCTTATCTTGAAAATATTGTCAAATTATTTAATATGTTCTAGAGCAAATTGTTAGTTAAGTTAAATTTCAAGTGTTTCAATCATACTAGTAATAATTTCATCAATAATACATTTGAGTAAACAGGTACTAGTGCCCAAAATTCTTTTCAAGCCCTTCATACTCACTACTCAGAGCTGTGGCTTAATGTTTTTGGTGTCACCATTTAACTTTTATTTTACAATTTTAGAGCCATAAAATTGAAAGCGTTGCTTGGAACAAGTTCAGTATGAACGAGACAACCACTGGACAGATACTTCTTGGGACTGCAAAAGGTAAATTGGAAATTTCGTACTTATAAACCTTAATACTTAATAATTGTAATTGTTTCATGTTAATGTGTATGTACTTCATTTTCTAAAAGTATTAATCAAACCAGTGCATAACTGAATAACAATTTTTTTTTTAATTATTTTGCTTCCGCTGCGATTAAATGCAGTTATTTACTCATATTTGGAAACTTGCTATTATTTATGCGATGCGATGAAGCTAAAAAATTTTGTTATTAACGCTTTTGATTGTTTAAACTTTTCAACAATTGTAATTTCTGCAAACTTTTTATTTTTGTTTAAAGCAGGATTTAACAGTTATAAGGCCATGCTTAATTGATTTTGTGTTTAGCGAACAATTAGTTTGTCATGTATGATGCATTTTATTTGCGTTAAAGATATGAGTTTACATAAAGTCAAACATCCTGAACTTTTTTGTTTGTTGTATTTGCATGAATGGTTTTTTTTTTCGTAATAAAATTTCCAAATGCTCATGATTTCATAGTTCTTATTTAATTACATTTACATTTCAAAAGCATTAATAATTGAAGCACCTACATTGTTACAAATATATCTATCTACCTCAGGTTGGTGAAAACTTTACATTTTTAATGCTGAAATTATGTCAAACTTTATTTTACGTCTTAAACTAATTTTGCGGGTTATTAATTTCATTGTAAGACTAGCGCCCTTAGAAGCTATGTAAAAACCTGTAATAGGAACATTTTGGTGAAGATGCTCCAGTTTAAATTGAAAAAAAAACCCTCTTATAACGTCCTCTCACGCTATCCTTTCAAACATCTTAATTTAAGGTATGATGTGTATGTACTTAGTTTCCAAAAGCAAAAAGTTTTTTGCCCTTCTAAAGTACAGTGCAGCAAGTTTCTTAATAAAAAAAAAACTGATGGAATTGGTTTCCATAGGCTAGAAGATGTTTGATTGCAAAGAAATAATGTTCCATTACTAATTCCTAGTGTTTATTGCACCTTCTGAGGAAATGGCTCTTGAGTAACGAAAAATACATTCAACAATTATTAGTATATGAAAACAGTAGGGCGATGTATTTGATAAAATAATTGCATTTGTTGCGACTGTTAATTGATTTAATTGATTTAATTCATTTAATTATCCTTATTTATCTTTTATTTGAGTTACGTGAAATGTTTTTTTGATTTATTTGTGTTTCTTAGTTTTTCCTATTTTCCTATCAATGAACCTTTAGAACTTTGGATATTGGTAGGAACGTATTATTCACTTAGCTGAAATAATGCATTTAAAGCATTTAATGCTTCTGAAATCAGAGGTTTGATATTCTCACGATATTCAAATTTGCAGATTTTTGAAGGTCAATGATTTTTTATATAAACTAATCTTGTGTTCTTAAGTTGTAATTTTTTTATATGGGAAATTCTAGCAAATGAAAATGTAATGGGCCTTACCCCAGTGAATTGCGCTTTCAAATTCCCTGTTGGTTGTTATTTTAAGTTCTTTTCTACCATCTTTATCCAGTGAAAATTTCAATGATCTCTTAATGAAACAGGCTCTGTCGTTTTTTTTTCATGGCTATTTTATAGGCTATTGCATATCATGTACAATATACAGAATTTTAAAAATGGTTAAGAAGCAACTGTAAAAAAGCAATATACTCTCAGGATGAAACTGAGCTTTTAAAAAATAGTTTTGAATGTTTATCATGAGAAATATTAAACTAAATTTGAAGAATATGTTATGCATAAGGCATGTTACAAATTGGAAATTGAATTGATGAACAAAAAAAATAAAACCAAATGTAACAGGTGAAGAGAAATCAAACAGAATGGTGCTAGAAATTTGCATTGTTAAATTTTTTTTTTTTAAATGGCAAAAGAAAAAGCTTCTCACTCTGATTTGATCAAAAAAGAGCCGGTGTGGGCTTGTTAAAGTAAGATGCGTTTTCTGAGACTGAGTCGTCATGGCCTAACAAAAGAGAATTTGTAGGTTATAACAGATGACTTACTGATTGGGTCTAGTTCCAAAATTCCCCTAAAGTAGATAATGATTTTGTTTGTTTAAATTACTTACTCATGTATACAATAAAAAGTGATTTTTTTGAGTAAATCACTTTTAATTATATACAATAAGGAGTGATTTTGTTTGAGTAAATCACTTACACATTTGTACAATGAGGAATGATTTTGTTTGGGTAAATCACTTACATATGTATACAATAAGCAAAGACTTTGTGTGGGTAAATCATTGTCACATGCTATAACGAGTGATTTTGTGTGGGTAAATCACACGTTTATACAATAAGGAATAATTTTGTGTGGGTAAATCACTTACACGTTTGTACAATGAGTGGTTTTGTGTGGGTAAATCACTTACACGTTTATACAATAAGGAGTGATTTTGTGTGGGTAAATCACTTGCACATTTATACAATAAGGAATGATTCGGTTTGAGTAAATCACTTATACATTTGTACAATCAGGAATGATTTGGTTATGGAAAATGACTTACACATTTGTACAATGAGGAATGATTTTGTTTGGGTAAATCAATTACACATTGATACAATAAGGAATGATTTTGTTTGAGTAAATCACTTACACATTTTTATATTAGGGAGTGATTTTGTGTGGGTAAATCACTTACACATGTATACAATAAGGAATGATTTTGGTTGGGTAAATCCCTTACACTTTTGGTAAGAATTATTGAAGTTTAGAAAAATTATCAATCAGTATGATGCATAAATATTTAGGACGAAAATGTTTAAGATATAGGACTATGTATCAGAATGTATCCAATTTATCCCTACTTAATGCATTGCGTCCATATGGCAACATTGTCTTTGACTCTTTATTTGGGAGCAAATATAGTTATTGTTTTTAGGATTGCTATGCGAAACTGAGATTGATTCGGAAGAAAGATTCCTATCCATGGGTGCTGAAAAAAACATAAACTTTGTAAGTTTTATTTTTTTCAATGAGGAAATTGATATGACATACATTAATAACATATCACTATCACCTACGTTTATTGCATATCTCAGTCACACGTAGAAATGAAAGTTTTTATTTTTAAAAGTTTTAGTTTTTTTCAAAGACTTACACTTTAGTTAGGCTTGATTTTTATGTCATTTGGATATTTCTACTACCGAAAATCGTCATTTTACTTTTGTTGGTCATATTTCAAGTTTCACTTGAACAAATGCATTCATATGGTGAAGAAACCAAAAGTGAAGTTATTTCCGAGGCAGTTTGCCATCGCAAAAGCTCCCAATGTCTTGCATGATTAATAATTGGCTTGTCAAAATTTTAATAATTTGCTATTTTTAGATATTTAACGTGAATGAAGATCGTGCTGAAGAGGAACCATTGACAGGTATTCATACGGAAAAATTTTCTGGTTTCAGCAATAGATATGTTATACTTCTCACTACTCCAAGGTAATATTTTCAAATTTTATCTGTAGAGTTGCTTCATTGTCAGCCATATTGTATTTTGCAGTTATTATAAAATACTATTATAATTATCATACATTGTGTTTTATTTAAAATTATACTTTGTAAAATATTCAAAAAATATTTGAAGATAGATCCCAAGTTAATCGTTAAGTGAAAAATTTTACTTTAAGCTTTTTCAGTTTTTCAGAAAATACATTTTTATATTTATTTATTTTCCCACTGCCTCTCCCAAATGTGGTGTGATAGTAACATCTGTCATTTTATTCAGAATTCATCACTCATGGAACCTGGTAACTATTGGAATATTTTAGGTCTTTTCTTTAATTTGCATGACGTAGGATTACATAGGCATCATTTACCCATGTTTGCAATTGTTAGGAATTTTTTTTTTTTTTTTTTTGATAAAAAAACTTTAAATTCCAAGGTTCTAATTATTGGAACATAAAAATCTCGGAATATAAAGTTTTTTTTTTCATTTTTTCATTTTCTTCAGCTACTCAAATACAATTGCTCTATCAATATCTATCAATATAGTTTTATATTGCAACACTGGTATTTAATTTTTACAGAATTTATAATAGGTTGTCAGGTCGAGCAGATAAGGCATTGATTTCCGGATCCTAAAGCTTTTGGCTTGAACCCATCTCGGAACCAAAGATTTTCTTTACTGCTAGCTCAAATGTGAACTCTAAGTACACCAGAACCAGTGGGAACCTTCTGAAATAAACAGCTTGAAGCTAATTGCTGGCCCAAGTTAAAAAATATACGTTATACGAAATTAAATGACATCATAGTTCTTAAAAAGTTCTTAGCCCTTGCAGTGCGGCGGTTTTTCTGAATGCAGTTAGTAGTATAAGACGAAGCACTTTTGAGACTTTTTTTTTTTTGAAAAAAAAGCTTTACATTCCGAGATTATAATCATTCTTCTTCACTTAAATTATGAGAAATTACAATAAATGACAAAGTTTGACAGACTTGGGTAATGTTTTGAAGAAATATATCATACATCTTTGATCTTTCAACATGACAGTAATTCAAAAACATATAAAAATAATGGAATAAATAAGAATATATAAATAAGAACAATTTAGGACTAAACTTTATATGTGGCTGTCTTGTCAAACTTTTTTTTCTTTTTTTTTATCTATTTAACCAGATTTGTAGCCGCGCTTGGATCTGGACGGAAGTTCAACTTTTAAGATTTATTTTTACAGCATTTTCCTCAGTAAAAGTAAATTATTTATAGTTCATTAATTTTTTCATCCATTTAAATTATAAAATTTAAATATAAACTTTAAAGTTAAAGTGATAATTCAACAAGAAATGTGCAAAAGGGACAAAACTTTATGTAAGTTTTTGGTGATCATTTAATTTAAAACAGCTTTTATATACTTGGGTGATATTTTTATTCTGGTAAAGATTTGGAAGACAATTTGAAAAGTTTTTTTATTCTTCATTTAGTCGTTTCTACCAATTTGTCGGTGACACTTCAGGAGAAACACCAATATTCCAACCAGTTATGTCTGTCTTCAATCCAGCTCCAGGTATTATTTTTTATTTTAAATTTTTTTCTCTAGGTCAGCTTTTGAGCTGTAATTTTATCACCACTCCTATGTCAGGAAAATATAAGATTTACCCCAATGAGAAAACTAGGATATAATCAAATGATTCTGTTATTTGAAACTCAAAAACCATTCATCAAACTCTGCAACTTTGCATGAAGTTGAAGGACCATGTAGATGGCTTTTGACCGATATAGTCCGCTTGTGAAAACTGGTTTATGTGTATATTCAATCAGATCAAATGATTTATTTTAAGTTTATTTTTAGAAATTTATATTATTAATCCTATTAATTCCTATTCTGTTCATCCTCTCATTTCACAACATAAAATGGGTTAATTTTTTGTCAAGTAAAGGTATGAAATTCTTTTAACTTTTATGCACATTATAAAACACAATTTGATATCAAAAAAGTGGAATGAAATATTCTAAGCGAAACTATTCAGAATAAAAGTAAAATGAAATCGTCTCAGCGAAACCATTGAGAATGAAAGTGGAATGAAATATTCTCAGCGAAACTATTGACAATAAAAATGAAATGAAATATTCTCAGCGAAACCATTGAGAATAAAAGTGGAAGGAAATATTCTCAGTGAAACCATTGAGAATAAAATTGGAATGAAATATTCTCAGCGAAACCATGGAAGAATAAAATTGGAATAAAATATTCTCAGTGAAACCATGGAGAATAAAAGTGGAAAGAAATCCTTGGAGAATAAAAGTGGCAATACGTTTTTTGATTAATAAAAAAAAAAGAGTGAAAATTAAACATAAATGTGATAATTATTATTATTCATGATTATTTTTACAGAATTATACCTTTTCAGCCAAAATGTAAAAGCTGCGATAAATAAGGGTCCTGATGTCCAGATAAAATTTAAACTATTTATTTTAATAAATTAGTCACATTAAAAGTTAAAAATAAAATAAAAATTATATAAAACGTGATCACAACTTAGAACCCAAATTATTGATTAGAGAATTATCCACAAAAATAATGGAGCGATAAAATTTAAAAACTAGAGAAACAAAATTCATACAATGTAACATGTCCACTGTGACGCAGTGGGACACAATGATAAACTAATTAGGGAACAAAAACGGTAAAAATCGCACTGATATATTTTGGAGTACTAATATATATTTCTAAAAATACTAACACATTCATTTTCTTTATATTAAATCTAACTTAATAAGGCAAACTGTTAAATAATTTTCCGCCCATAAATTTGAATGATTTTTTAGCTACTTCAAGTTTTACTTTTGTGACACCAAGCAGGCACTGACAATTATGATTGGAGTTATTTAAACAGTAAAATAATTTTCAAAGCACTCAAAATCACCACAAATGGACTTTCCCATTAATGTATATGCTCTAATTTTTGTAAGGTTGTAAATATTTGCTAATTCGATAGTGGCAATTTTTGATCGACCTTTTATAATCAGTTGCTCTTCTTGTGAATCGCTCGAGTTGCAGTTGTTGTGTTGCAGTAAGATTGAGATTAACGACAGAGCAATAGGTTAGCACTGATGTAATAAATCACTGGTAAATAGATTTGACAGTGAATAGTGTATTGGAAATTCGAAGGCGGTATAGAAGTCGTAATCTGCATGACACTTTTCGGTAGGTTTCATTGAAGCGGGTTTTGAGGGATAGAGTTGGATCAAGTTTAACTCCAAGATGTTTGTAGATACAAATTTTTTTAATACATTTACCATTAATGAGACTTCAAGATTTTCTTTTTGATTGTGACGTCGTTTTTCTAGGCTTTAAATTGTTTGCATGCATCCAACTAAAAATTTTATCCATGTACTCAGTAAGTTTATTCTGAATAAGGAATTGATAATTGGATTTGATTAAATAAAGTTTGTGGTCTATCAACCACTTAGAGACTGTTTTTTTAACGTTAAAGTAAATAATTATTGTAAGTTGTCAATTATAAAAATCCAACAAGATAATATAAAGAGCAGCTACTTTCATTTTCAAATTATATTATGACAACTTTTTAAAAAAATGTAAATTATGCTGGGAAACCAGAGAGTTAAAGAGTTGAAGCACAACAACTCAACTGTAAGACAAATATTATACTATACCTTTTTGTGGATTGTATATGCCTTTGCGTGGTTAGCAAAATGTTTATGGATTTGAATGCCTATCAAACTTTAAATATTTGTTTAAATATTTGTTTAAATATTATAATCAGCTGCTGGTATTGCCTAATTAAGTATTTGTAGAAAATATATCTTGCATAAAGAAATAATGGCAGATTAATGTTTTTAAGATATATATGTATCTTTAAAGATACATTATCTTTGAAGACAAATGATTCTAAAAATTAAAAAAAGGAATAAACAGAGCATAAACTTCATAAACTTTTTGCCATTCATATTTTTAAAGGATTAACTAAACATGAAGAAAGTCTTGATTAATCAAACTTTGTAAGAGCTTAATTTCTGTTTTACAGGGATTGCTTATCTTAAAATGAAAGAATTTCAAAGTAATGGAATAATTCATATATTTTCAGAAAATCCAATTCCATATCTCAAAATTAAAAATTATAATTTTCTTTATGACTGACAATATTATATACATTATATTTATATATTTATATTTCACAAAATTTTTAACTTCATGAAATAAAATTTTCTAAGGACAAAAACCTTGTAAATATTATGGTCAAAAAACCTTGTAAGTATTGTGGTCAAAAAACTTTTTAAGTATTGTGGTCAAAAAACCTTGTAAGTATTTTAGTCAAAAAACCTTGTAAGTATTGTGGTCAAAAAACCTTGTAAGTATTGTAGTCAAAAAACCTTGTAAGTATTTTGGTCAAAAGCCTTGTAAGTATTTTGGTCAAAAAACCTTGTAAGTATTTTGGTCAAAAAACCTTGTAAGTATTTTGGTCAAAAAAAATCTTGTAAGTATTATGGTCCAAAAAACGTTGTTGACTCAACTAGCTCTCTTGTCTTGGCATATTTAAAAGAAATTGATTATTGATCATTTTTCAAGTCACAGGGAAATAAATTTGAGATTGTTATCATTTTGCTATAAATGTCATGAGAGAAAATTATATATTTGATTATTAAAATAAGGATTGATTATCTCCTATCACAAAAGTTGTACTAACTTTTTTGTCAATATTTATCACACAGTTATGTTCTTTTCTGTTTAGTTCAACGTAATTTTATTGTTAATTGGAATATTATGTTTACTAATATATTATATAACTGTTGAAAAAAAAGACAAAGGACAAATCTTGTGAGAACTTCAGTTTTACTGACTTTAGCATACTAATTACCATTACATTGGAAACCCCTATTTCATTGGAAACCCCTTAAACTTAAAAATATAAATCCCGACAAATTCTAATAGATGTTTTACAACTATTTTATTTGTTTGGTTCTTTTATCCCTATAAAAAATAAAATTGGCTTATAATTATTACTCCCGTGATATTTTAAAATAAATTTAGGTGTTCGTTATTATATTTGTTTTAATTTAGCTCCATATTTGGAACTTCCTGGCATTCTTGGCTACAGCAACTTGGCTTTGTATTTCCCTAGAGCAAAAGGAGTCCCAAAATATTTTGCCTGGCTTACAGGTGCACAATTTAGTTTAATATAATTTAGAAGAGTAGTAACTTATTTGTCTCAAGGTTGATAATGAATCCACTCTTAAGCGATATTTCTTTTAAAAATGTTGTTTTAAATACCTAAAATATCTAACATTTTTTAATTCAATAATAATGAGATTTTTTTTATTTTATTTAATTTGAGTACTCCAAAATATTTGTAATATCTTTTTGTTTTATTTATGGAATAAGCCTATTTTAATAGGTGAAGGAATTTTACTTTCAATTCACCTTGTCTGTAAAACTTTTTTTTAGAACATAGCCTAATTTTACTCGTTAAATTTTGTAATAAATTTTTATTGAAGACCATTTCCATCGTTTGACAGTTGTTCCGTAGGAGTCTCGGTTCTTACTATGCCGATGAAATTAAGTTTTTCAAAGAATTTCTTAAACATTTACTCTTAATTCTGCTAACAATCTAAAACACCTTAGTAGCACAGTAGGCTGAAATAGGTTAACTTTTTAGAGCTAAAATTTGAAACTTGAGGAAGCTTGAATAACTAAAAATAATCTCAGAATTTTATAAATTATTTTTTTTTAATATTGACCTGGGATCCAAGTTTACTCAGTTCTTGTTATTTAAATTTCTGTTAAATTTGTGCAGGACCAGGTGTGTACTTTGGTGAACTCGATTTCTTAAGATCTCAGCTAAAAGATAATATTACTAAAAAAACACGACTCTTGCCGTATCTTTTCAGAAAATCAAGTTCATTTCACATCATTTCAGATGTTTATTATTCTATAAATTGTTAATGTATGAAATACATAATTATTGCTGTAATTTTATAACGTTATTACTGAATTTTTCAAGTCATTATTGATAAAAGATCTTCGTTTATGCAGGTCTGCCCATGAATGGTATTTGGATGTACCAATTTAAGTCAACAAACCAAATTTTTCTTGTATAT
>JAUZNK010002560.1:0-11396 GCA_035046665.1 Euphysa ruthae
AAGCTGCAAATCTTTGCCTTATTTTAAATCAGCTATTAAGACATGGATCTGCAAATCATGTACATGTCCAATATGCCATTAATTAGTTCTTTGTGTGTTTTTGTTTTATTGTTAATTATTTTATAATTTACATATAATAAAATTTGTTGGTCTATATTAGTGTTTATTAATATAATTATATTCATATACAACTATATAAGCGTTACCAACGTTAAATAAATAAATGAATGAATGAAAATAAAGATAATAAGGGGTTCTTGTTAGATACTCTGTAAAGCGTAATGCCTTATTATTACCAGGTCTATTTTTTTTAGAAATGCCCCATAGACTACCCCACATGGCTTAACCAGGATTCTGGAGAGGACCCACGATTTTGGATGATGCAGGACCTAGGATTTAAGAGGCGTGAATTTACGGGTATACCTTAAGGGAAGAAAATAATTGCCGAAGAATCAATTGCGGATTTAAAAATTGGTTCTTAAAAACATTGATTAACCTCTGAAACTACGAAACCAACCATTGAGGAGATTAAACGCAAGCATGAAATTATTGACTAATTTTTTTTTTACCTTTTGTGCCGTAAAGAAATAATTATAAACATTACTTATTCAAATTATCAAAAACAAAAATTAAAATGTTTAGATAGCAGTAGTGAAGATGAATATCTTTTCTTGAAAAACACTGTATTAAAAGTGGATATTAAATGTCACAACTGTGCTGAAAAATGTTAAAATCAAGGCTAAAAAACTCTTCACAGCCATTAGTTTCAAAGAAATGGACTTTTCCTGAACATTTAAATATTAATATTGCTTGATGAAAAAAGCCTCTGCTATCTTGAGCTTGTAGTAGTTCTGATAACAACTACGAATAGTTTTAAAATCCTCACTCAAAATCAAACATCGGTGACCAATGATGTTAATGAACGTTGTAATTAGTGATTAC
Organism: Euphysa ruthae; assembly: GCA_035046665.1. Taxonomy (NCBI): domain Eukaryota; kingdom Metazoa; phylum Cnidaria; class Hydrozoa; order Anthoathecata; family Corymorphidae; genus Euphysa; species Euphysa ruthae. The sequence goes on from JAUZNK010002560.1 coordinate 943, forward strand.
GTTTACTGGTACTCGCATATCAGCTTGTTTTGACACTAAATTTACAAGAGATACTACGATAGTTACGGTAATCTGGAACCATTTTTCTGCTACAAAATTTAGCATCGGTTGAGAAATCTGGCTAAAACGTTGCATGTTTTGTACTTTAGATACAGGTGAAGTCTGTACTACAAATATCGATTATAATATAATAGAAATAATTTCATCTGATGAAGATAAAAGTAAAATCGAATCAAATGTCAGTTTAATAAGAACATCTAGTGACTCGGATGAAGTATGCTACGACACACAAAGAAAAATTCCTAAGTCATCATCATGGGACAACTTACGAGAAGTTTCTGTTCAAACTTTACCTTTTCATATAAATGGTTTATGCAAATATCGAATTACAGCGAAAAACAGATATAACCTGTTATACAAATGCACAGACGGTCGAAAGTAGAAACGTGACTCAAGAATCAGTTAGTCCGGTTTTGAATCTGTTCGCTACACAGAATTTTTTGGTGGGTATAGCTGTCCGAATGTTGAGTAGCCATTTTTAATTGGCTTTAAAGTAGTAAAACATCTTATATTTAACAAAGAATTTAACTGTGAGCTCGGTTTTGTTTCTGGAATATTTAGCGCTTGCAACGCCAGGAAGTATATTGCATGTATTGGCGATACAGAAGCAATAGTTTTTCATTATGGAAATCACACGTGCAAGGCTAAACAAATCCACAAGAGACCAAGTTCATTAGATAAAGATGTAGTAGCAAGAGATATCCAGGTCAAACCAAGTCAAATATAAAGTAACCCCATCATTTTTGATTTTAGTAGCCGAAAGTGTTGGTAAGATGTCACTAGGACTACAAGGAAAATCTCCAGCATAAAAGCAATCTCCAAATAAAAATTAAAAACTAAAAAAGCAATAGGTGATAACTTTCGACGAGCTTAAACTTTATACAGATCAAAAAGACCCACTTCTAATCCATAAAGTAAATCCAAATAAACAGTATTTCTTTAAAACTTCCTCAGAAAAGAGAGAAATTTCCTTTAATATGGACCAAGAAAAACCACACTACCTCAGTAGAAAGTTTTGTAATTTCGATAAGAACCATAATCGAGTGGTCGAGTAGTTATTTATGCTGGATGGAAAAATAGGGTTTGTGTCAGGATTTCATTTTTGGAACGCTATTGCTTCGATTTGCACGATAGTCTTCTTAAAGTATAAGGGCGGCTGTGGTCCACCACTTCCGAAACGAGCAGATATAAACGCAGGACAGGAAGTTATAGTAGCATCAAATATTGGAAAATATGTTTTAGATTTTAAAATTGTAATTCAAAGTATAGCTAATATCGACAACATTAAAGATAACGAACGATGCAATCCACCATAGAAAAAAGCTTCTAGTTCGAAAAAACTCTTCGAGGCACGATTGGTGAACGCCAGATTTTCTAAACATGAAAGGAAAGTTAGAAAACTGGAAGAAATTAATGTACTAAAAACAGATTCAGTATCGAAAATTCAATATCTGGTAAAACAAGTTACGACGTCATAATATCAAATAATTGGTCTTTCACATGTTCAAGTTTTAAAAAAAATGATAGAAATGTCTTTTGTAAACATATTTTATTTGTTTACATGTTTCCACCGAATATTAAAAAAGAATCACATCTTAATAGGCGTAATACTGGAGATGACAAATTATAGCTAACCTGAAAAGATGTTGATCCAAAGTGCTTTCAGAAAATATAAATTAAGACACAAAGCATCTCAGGCCCTCAAGAACTTCTGAAAAAACATCCACTATATAATTTAAATAACTAAGGGCTAATTCTTCTCAAAAAATCAAATAAAACAGCTACTTGTAGAGGCAGGAATTTTAAAACAAAAATAGAAATAGGGAATTTATGTTTTAAAGTTATAGAGCGTTAACTGTTCCCTATGGAAAATCCATGGCTGTTGAGCAGACGCTTTAATTTTGTCCAAAGCAAACTCGCATGAAGTCTTCACCTGTATGGACCAACGTGAAAACTTTTACCAGTCTCAATGCAACCAAGAGATTAGAGGAAGATGAATGCGACCAATTTTCATTGTTGACAGGATATGTCTGTTGTGAAAAACTTAGTGCAACTTAACTTTAACGTTCTTAACAACGTTTATTATAATTCTTTTGATCCACGCATTTTTATTGACCCACGCAAAAATTTTGAAGCACGCATTTATTTTTGACTCACGCAAATTTAAAAATGATCCACACAAATATTTGACTCACGCAATTATTTTGACACATGCAAAAATTGTGACCCACGCACTCACGCAACCTACGCGAGCACGTCACTCACGCAATTTAGCAGATTCCTATACACAAAAAATTTCGATACAGCTTGAAAATTGTCTTGATAAGATGATTTTCCACATCCAGTTCCACCTGTTAGCAACAAATAAATGGGCTTCATTTCTTTTGCCCAACTGTATACATTATTAAATGTTTCTTATTGTTTTAAATTAAGATTTCGGATCGATTGATTAATTTCAGTACCCTTTTTGTACATTAGTGTAAATGTTAGTGCTGCCAGTTTCACTAGCCTGTGGCGTGTTATTTTCAGTGATAAAATCATAACTCTTCACATTTCTCTAAACCAAATTGATCCAAAATGATCATGTTGTTGTTTTATTGGGCTAATATTTCATTTATTAAATCTAAATATGGCTCAATACATAATTTATTTTCATTAAAGCACTCCAGGCTCAGACAGCATATTAATATAGGATACCTGTTTATCAAGTTTTAATTTTGATTCATTGCGAAAAGGATAAAAATAAAACAAATAATCCGCGTATGATTCATAACCCTAATTTGCATTAGGCACGTAATACTGTAAAACTGCTGGAACTTTTCGATATTTCAGTATTTCTGAAGATGACATCAATGGAATAAACTCTGAGTATGAAAAAGAAATACTGTTAAGATTAAAATTCTCCTTTATTAACTCTTCAGGCTGCAAACCATTTCTTAAGTTCCTTGATATAATATAGTGATACATAAGGAGCTCAGCAAAACAAATTTTACTAACGAGATTGTATTTTCCATTTGAATATTCACTGATAGACCAAAGTCTATCAATGTAACGATCAAGCATATTTCGTTTAAAAATGTCCTTACTATGATCTGGTATTTCAGAAATTTCTTTTTAGCTCAATATCATTTTATATCTTTTCTCTATTCATAAATTAAACTCCAGGGAAAACCTTTCTCAGCCACAGTTCTCGTAAACAACCATACACAGCCTCTTGAACAGAACATTTCTCGATTTGAAGTGTAGGCATAGGCTAAAAATTTAATTTTTTCATAATTATTCGATCTATTTTCTATAGATTCTTTTAAAGCTTGAGTCATATCTTGGTTAAATGCATCCTCAGATTTAGACAAATAAGCACACTTATATGATACAGCTTTATACTCATTAAAAACTGGTTGAATATCTATGTTAGCTTTTCAAGCCAACAACCCATCACCAAAATAATTATTTACTAAACATGATTTTGGTTATCTTTTTAAGTGGATCTGAAAATCATTTTCTCTCAATCTTTTCAATGCCTTATAATGTTCAATAGATGAGATGTTTAAATGTGTGTGTAAGTATTTCATATATTGTTAAAGCTTCTGTGAAGTCCTCACGAGATCTGTCCAAAGTATTAGACACACTGGGACTTAATTCTAATGATGTATTCAGAAATTGGCTTTAAAAAGTCTTTACGAGACTTTAAGATTTTTTACAATATCAGATACATGGCGAGGTAATGAAAGAACAATAATTGTTCGATTGGTGAAGAGACGTCCAAAATGGTATCTGCAAGCATCAGTTTTGTATTTGCGAAAACTCTTCGAATGACGGTGTATTTGGTAACGTTTTAACAAGATCATATAGCATTTGATTGACAAGGAAGATCAGCACTTTTAAACTGAGTTTCATAAGTTAATTTAGGGGAATCTTTTACCCGAAAAAATGAATAAACATGTGGACTTCCCCGCACTTAAACTTCAACACCAATTGAGTAGTACCTAGTTTTACCTGATGGTCCATCTGAAAAAATTAACTTGAAAAAAAGCTCTACTCTATACTGTAAATGCCTTGCAACGAGCACGGGATTGAAATTGAAAATATTGCGTTGATCGTGGTAAGATGCAGAAAAGTCACTGACATTTAAATTGGATTTATTTAGTTTGCAAATAGTTGCTATTATGTCATTACATCTAAGGTTTGTATATCACAAAGTAAGGAATAATGTTGGTATAGCAAGTTGTTTTACCGTGGCGAGACATTCAGACTTAAAATATGCAGATGAACCTTTAATAGTTTTCATAAATGCATATGCATTGTCACTTGCAATGTGATTTTTTATGTTTAGCTTAAAATCTTGATTTAATATTCCAGTATATAAATTGAGACCAGAAACTTTTTTCGTTGTAAAATTTATTTCACTATTCAAATTAAGATTTTGCAAAATTGAACGAACAAAAAATTTGACCAAACTCACAACTTTATAACCAAATTTACCAGTTGGAAACAGTCATGGATTAGTTGATTCTTCACAAAATTTATCATTGAGTAGAGATATTGGTTTTTTCCCTTCTCCTGGTGCAATAACTATACATTTGTCAATATTATCATCAGCAGTATCAGGTGTATTTGATATTATACATGTCTCATTGGCAGCACATTTGAATTTATCTAGAGGGTTTTAAATCCCCCATTTTAATGTCATAATCTGGCTGATTATTTTCAATATTTCTTTCCTCTTTTATTTTAAGATTTTCATGTGGTTCATTATTATGAATAATTAAAGGAAGAGGTTTATCAGTTTATCTCAATTGTTCAGTAATGGTTTCTGCATTATTGCACGTATTTGTTATGTTTGTTGGTACTTTTCCTGTTGTTATAACAACGTCTTGGTATAACTGATTATTTATTCTTAAATATTAAAGTTTTTGCTTTAACTTCACTAAATCACTAAACCATTGCTATCTGCTGTCCTAGGCAGTATTTTACTAACATCAAACTCATCAACAGGTGCATTAAATATGGCAGCTTTAAGTTTTGAAGCTTGCCCTATAGTAATTTTTTTAAAGAGTAGCTAACCTTTTTAAAAAAGGGAACTTTTTAAAATCGTATAACACTATCAAATTCTTTCAGCAAATCATTTATCGCTAACTTATTAAATACAGCTTGACAAGGAATCCTTGATTTGCATATCTTTCACGTGTTGCAAATATAAAGCAAGTCATCAAAAGAAGAAATATTTTTTATCAATTCTTTTTTTAAAATCACTCTATCTGGGTTAATTTGGACAACTGACCGATTATATAAACATCTATTACGGACAGCACATGTATAGTATGGACTCTCATTGGTTTGGGTTTTAAATTTTTTTAGTCTTGGAATTAAATTGATCTTATACGAAGTATTATTTTTTTGCTTAATTTTTTTCATGCTTAGGAGTAACATGTAAATTGGTACAATATTTTTGGGCACGTTCAGCTCCTTGTTGTCTTTTTATAAAAATCCAAAATGAATTAATATCGACTTTACTTATTTTGACATTAAGGAATTGAAGCTGAAACCACTCCTCTCACAACTTCGATGTTCCAAATAAATAACTTGTATATAATTAACCTCATTCCTATTTCATTACATTTCATTATTTCATTACTACAGAAAAACCATTTCCAACGAAAAAAAACACGTTCATCTCTGCTATTTGAATCAAATAGAGAGAGATTGTCTCCATAAGGAATGATGGCAGTTACATAACCATTTGTATTCAATAAGACCCCCATTATATGTGTCAATAAAATAAAACTGAAAAAAATTATGCAATAATTTTGATTTTCTACATGTATTTCAGAAAATAATTTATTGTATCATTATTTTCTTATAAATCCACTCGTGCACATTTCCACTAACAAGGAACACAACTTTCTTTTACAAAGTATTCAGTGAATTCATCTCTAATCTCATTAGCCTGATTGTTTGCATGATTACCACGAGTTTTAGGCAAAGACAATCACGAGCCTATAGTTTCATCCGATCTCCAAGACCCATTTACGACACTTCCACTTTCAATAACTTCCCAGTAAGCGAGTCCATTTGGAATGTAAACTTTTCTATTATCTGAATCATTTCTTAACCAGTTGTGCAAAACTACAGTAGTAAGTGTGATGGTTTTAACTTTATGTAGTTTTAATAAAAATGGACTACGAAATACGCGCTAAAGATTTGCAAGTATTCCAAATGCGTTTTCAGAAATTCTTCTCATTTTTTATAAACTGTAATTAACTATACGAAAATTCAATGATTTTATGCTCACCTAGAATTTTTTTAAATTCAATTTTTTGGGAAACGTAGCTGATGGCTCAGAGTGATATTTTCTGTAAGGGTGTCTTCAGTTAACTCAACAGGCTGTGAATCATTATCTTTAAGCTTATATTCTTTCTCGTAAAGACTCATGATTTCTGGTTTTACTGATAGTTCACTGTACCTATCCACATTGCTTTTTCGGTAAATATCAGTAAAATCAGGATGAATTTTTTTCCAGGTTTTCTTTGCTTAAACATATTTTTATTATGTTTAAAGTGCACAATATTTGCAACAAATACTTGAGGAAATGTTTTTATCAACCATAGTTCAGTAAGATAAGCACATTCTTGAATGGAACTCTCTCTTTTTTGTTGAGCATGTTTTTAATTTCATAGTCAGTAAATCTTTTGCCCTGTTGTTTATTTATTATATAAGCTAATTTATCCAATCTTAAATCTGTGCATAAAAGTCTTTAAAAAAAACTAGGTAATCCTAACTGACGTACCATTCCGAGAGCTTGACAAAGAAAACGTTTTCAACAGGAAGGTATACCTTTTACCTCTGATATAAATTTTATAAGTTTTTTCATTTTGTACTAAATTATTTACAGGTTGTTCAAAATTATTAGACAATTCTTCAGCTAAGTTAATCGTTCTTTTTCATTGCAATATTAATTTGAGATCTAATCTTATTGTTGATTAACAAACTTTACAAAATATAAATAATCATTGTCAGAAGAAAATTTTTGCGTATAATTCAGTAGTCTTTGATTAAAATATTGACTTGGAGCAATTGATATATATCTTTGAACTTTACACCTGAACATTCCTTTAGGGAAAAGAAAACGATGTGACTGTTCCTCACAAAATTTATTAAAGAAAGATAATGTTTTTTCTCCTCCAATAGTGGAAATTGCAAGCAACAACATCAAGCGAATATGAATGTCGAAAAACAGAAGGTACAAATAGTACTTTAAATTCTAGCTTGATCTTGAAGTTGTGAAGAAATACATCCTGAAACTAATGATAAAAAAATTTTGAGGGTTGTAAGGTAATCGATCTTGAACGATAATATCAAAAAGATAATATCAAAAAGAATAAAAATTTAACCAAATAATAGTTTTTCGTGTTTGTTAGTAACATCGTGACCAAATTTCCCACATTGGATAATTCTGAAACACCAATCTATTGCTTTAGTTAACTTGTCACAAATCATTACTAAAGACAGGTCAAGCGAAAACACTAGCTGTATATTTTGATTTATCTCTTTATATAACCAGCTAGTTGTATGACCACCAAGATTTAGCTAGTTGGTCTATATCGCATTTTAGAACGTGACAATCTTTAATTTTAAAATTAACTATATAAAAACTATATATAAACAAAAACCAGTTCGTTGAAAACCCAAATTTTGGTTTGTTAATATTTTTGTTATAAATGCTTCTTGACTGTGAGCATTCTATTTTTACAGATTTGCCCATTGTTTAAAACCGACTAATCAAAAACGGTATCATTGTTAAAACCATTGAAAATCTTTAAAATGTATATATCGTTATTTCAAGTTTTTATTCGTTTGATGGCAGTTGGTATAGCGGTGACCAATGAAAATGCTAGATTTAAAAATGTGTGAAATAACATAGAAAATCATTGCATATTCATAATATTATAGAGATCTGTTTTTACCGCTGTCTTTGTTTATTTATGTTTTGGTTTTAATCTAATTTATACATTTTGTCTCACATTTTTCTCTGAGTTTTTCTAATTATACTGGATTTTGACAGTTAATGGTAGTCAAATATCACTATCGACCGTGGTAGGCACGATGTAACCCTTTTCCTACAGATAGCGAACAACATAAGACATAACACCTACAACGTAAGACTCACAGCTTAAAGATATAATCCTCTTTAAAACCACTTTGCTCAAAATTGCATTTAACAAATTTCACATACAATAGACATACTAAATTTTTTTAGAGTATTTTGGTTTAATTTTTGAGTACCAAATTTCATTTTGCGTAGAACGGTTTATGTCTTTAAAATGAAATAGGATACCCAAATATGACTCGAAACCAATTGTTAATGGCATTAGCAAATTTCTCAGAAATCTTTTCTTAGATATAATTTTACGTGATGTTTTTTTATCCAATATGCGATGTTTGCATTGTGAATTTATATTGAATTGTTTTATATTGTTGTTTGTCTTTCAAATGGTTAAATGAAATCTTATTTGATAATAGAATTTCTGCCATACTATGAACAATTGTTTCGTAACTGAGCAACACTTTGTGCGATTAGAAGTGTGATAAACTTCATTTTGAAAACAGACATCATTTGTAACGTACTTTAAAAATATTGTGAGCAATGAACTCTACTTATGTATACAAAGGACTCGTTATAGATGTATTGAGCCGCTCGTCTAGGTTGATAGTGTTAATAGCTATTGAAATAATCGCATTGTTTGGAAATACTTCCTTTTTAATATTAATATATAGCAAATGCTCTCAAGTCACTAGAACTCATTTATACCTCACAAACGTATGTATTGCAAATTTTGGAATATCAGTTTTTGTGTTACCGTTTCAGATAACTTCGATTCACGCACAGAAATGGCAATTCAGTTCAGCTGTTTGTGTCTTCAACGGAATAATGGTAATGACTTGGATCAGCGTTAGCATGTACACAAATCTTGTACTTACTTTGCATAAATACAATATAATCGTCCACCCATTTTCATACAGTGATAGTACTAAAGGATCATTATATAAAATTGTGCTTGGATGGTTCTTAGCTATATTTTTTATGATTATCGAAATATTCGATAAAAACGTTGTGTTTGGCATAGAATGCGCACAATGTGTTGTAATTTTTGAAAATAATATTGGCGTAAATACAATTTTAGGGCGTTTATTCACGTGTGTTATACCGTTTATGGTTGTATTGATAGCTTATTGTAGAATGTTTGTCAGTATAAAACGACATAGAAAAAGAGTAAAATATTCATGTAGACAACTTAAGACAAGTGGTTTTATAAGAAGACGAACTTTAAAGATGGTTGTTATTCTAACGTCCTTTATTCTATGTTGGTCACCATTTTTGATCTACACAATTGTAAAAATAATGGCGCAAAGGGTCAATGACGAGCAGAAGATTCTAGTTTACACCTTGATATACGCCAGTTGTGCATTAACACCCATTGTGTTCATAACCTGCCATTTAAAACTACGTAAAGTTTTCTCATCATTTTTCACTCGTCGAACAAAATCGAATTTGGCATGGATTTCATCATTTTCTCGATCTCAAATCTTTTTGTCTGGAAGAGATACAAACTCTTTATCCACCTTTTTTATTAAAGAAAACGAATATGAAAATACAAATGATAAAAATCCTACTAACGCTAAAAAAAGTCATTTATTAGTCGACTCGCTTCAAATTCGAATGAAACCCTCGTATAACGTCACTTATAATCCTATAGAATGTTAGTAGTTTTAAATATTTCTAGCGAACTCAGTAATAAATGGTCACGGAACAGTTCATTCAAGTTTAATTGTTCGTGCAGTCGCTGCTAATAGCGATAGAAATATATTTCCTAATTTTTAAGAAATCAGGGGAATCTCCGTGAATTTTGTTGCTTATTTTTGACTAAAGACATTTTACAAGCCTCGAAATATCCTGACAGTTTCACGCATCAAAAAAAAAACAAAAAACGTTTCACTTGTGCGACAATTAAATGGACCGCTACTCTTCTTCTGCTTAGATTTTAAAACTTAGTTATCACTTATTAACTAAATCTCTTTTATCTATCAGTTTGTTCGTTCCTCACAAATCTCCAAAAGAAACTTATTATTTTTGTCTAAAATTTACTTTAAAGTTATAAAATCACATGAGGGGAACATTAAGAATTTTATGCTTCTGTGCTTTACGTGGCCTATTTGGAATGTGCAAAATTATGGTGATTTTAAGCTTAAAAACAGTATTTTTGAACTTTTTTTCGACATTATTTATATATTTTTCTACGAGATTAAAACACCAAAGTATGTTGGTTCAAAAACGAAGTATTTCTTTATAAAATCTTCCATTACTTTTGTTTGTCTTGGAATGTTTTATATATATA
>JAUZNK010002561.1:0-11394 GCA_035046665.1 Euphysa ruthae
ATATATATCAGTCTGTGTTGGGTGTATCACCCACAAACCTGTGAGCTCGGATAGATGTGTGTTAAGATCGCTTTTTTTATAACATTTCATTACATATGATGTAAAAAAGTGCACGTGTCTAACAGGGATGTATGCAGCGGTAAGCACAGCAAATCCAAAATTCATGAGGTTTTGCTTCGTAAATGCTGTTTGAGACAAAGCCTTCAATTTCTCTTTTAGCGGCCCCTTTGTGGTAAGAGCTGCTGAAACCGCTTGTTGACCCAATAGCAAAGCAGCCTCGGCAAAGCTTTTCACTACAGGGACTGTCATATGCTTGATTTTACCCCAAAGATTTCCAAAAAAGCCTGTGCCTCCTTGCACATAATGAGGCAATGCTCCATCTACTTGTTAATAAAGACGAAGAGAGTGGGAACTTTTCGACCAAAAAGCCATATCGGTATATCAAGACTGGTAAAATGATCAAAGGACAGGAGTGAGACAGGAAGTTACCTAGTATTTATGGGGCCGAATGCCCATATTAATGAAATGATCTTTGTAGAAAGTAAATATGTACCCTCAGCTATACACTACCCTTAACGAAACCTATACTACGCCCGAGTTTGAGATAGACTACCGATTGACACAGGTAGCCAAAATTAAAGACCAGCTAAAGGCTGAGATTCACTCCTATGAAAGCCTTGTGAACAAATATACTTGGGTTGTAAAAGTTATCGACGGTGTTGATGAAAGAAATCGGCCATTTCTTCATAAAGCTCACTTTAGAGATCAACTGCTTCAACTCACCACCAGCATATATGCACCCGACACCTCAAGTTGGGTTTGCACTGAGTATTAAATGTTTCTCCATCTGCTGGAGCCGGTGGTTAGGAGAGATGAAAATTACTTTTTATAAAAAAATATAGAATTACAAAAATTTTCAAAACAATAACTAACTTTAAATTTAAAAATGAAGTATAAAAATGTTTGAAATCCAATATATCATGTTGAATTATATGCAAATCAAAAGAAAAACAAAAATTCATTCTTTACAAGTCTATAAAATATTTGAATTAAATAAATAATCAATTGTAACAACAAATAATATATATATATTATATTAAATAAAAAATAAGGAGTAATACATTATAATGAAACAAAACAAAAAATATCTTAATATAAAAAAAAATATAAAAATAAAAAATTTTAAAATGGAAAACTCTTCCTATGATCACTCGGAAGAGAAAACCTTCAGGATTTTTGATGTTTTTGCCCCAAGAGGGGTTTTACATTGATAGTTAGTCGCCGAAGAGCTATCGGCAACTCCACCTCAGAAAATTTAACTTCACAGACACTGAGCTACACACCAGAGCTAGAAGGGAATTACACTAACAAATATCACAGGCTACTAAACATTCTTATTCTATTGATGGATATTATCCAAGAGATCGTTCACCTGATTATGATATATTTATTTTTACCAACATGCCACATTAACTGCCACATACCTACAGTCACAGTGTGATTCAAACTGGGGCAAGACAGCCTTGTCCTCAATTTTCAGTCTATGCTTGCATCATAAGCTTTTCAACTTCCACCATAAAGTTCAACTTCTTACGCTACAAATTGTAATCAATTTCTTATTTAAATACCAGACTATCATCTGTGTTGAATACTTGTGGCTCAAAATTCAAATCAAGTGAATACTTGTGGTGCAAAATTGATTTAGTTCGATTTTTGATTATGAGCGCTTGAGACGTTTTTTTTTAAATGCCTATGGTTTTTCAAGTTCTTTTTTTAAATATGTAGTTGTAATTTGAAATAAATAAAAAAAAGTTTGATTGTAAGGAGTTTATTATACAGGCTATACAGCATATACGCAGCAATGATATCAATGTGATCGAATTCGCATTTATATCTAAGACGTAGTAAATTTTTAATGCGAACAAAATTTGAGTTTGATTCTCGCTTATGGAGTTTTTAGAAACATTGTGATGCATCAAGATTTTTTTTTAAATGGGTAGTTATAATTTTAAATTTAAAAGCTTGAAGTTTTGATAGTGGAGAGATTCAAACTCATACCAACAAAGTGACTGGTGCCTTAAAATACTGTGCCAGATCAACATATGCTACCATTTAAAACTTTTTTTAATAAAAACAACCAGTGGCTCGGAGCTGTGGATAGTGGGGAGAGTGTGTACTTACAATTACCAATTATATATCTCTAATAAAAATTATGTGGATATTAAAAATTGCTAAAAGTATATTATAGAAATATAAGTTATTATTTTGCTGCTCATTCAAGCATGACAGGAAGATGCCACAAGAGCCATAAGCTCTTCCACTTTGAGGGTAAAACCACACTAGTCCCTGGGAGACAACACAAGGACACAAAAGCCCTCATTATTTTTATTATTTTAAGTTTAATTTTAATCTCTTATTCATAAGAATTTCTACCTTTTTTCAGCTCTTTACTCATGACTCTTTACTCAGTGTTTTTCTCTAACTAGTACCTTTTTTTAAAAGTCAAAAAATAGAATCATAAAATTTATTCAAATAGAAATAAAGCAGAGACCCTAAAACCAATTAACCGGATAAGTAAACCTGATATATTCTTGCTTCATTTTAAATAAAAATGACAAAACCAACCTGTCAGTAGTAAGATCTATGTCTACATCCCCAATCTTTTTCACAATTTTCATTCCTTTTGATACTCTCCCAAATATAGAATGTTTACCTGCAAGATATTTAAGAGGTTGCTATACAACATATACTTTGCTCACAGTGGAAACATATTAGCATAAAAATCTAGAACAACATGTATATTATCTATCGAGTTTAAAATGATCTATCGAGTTTAAAATGATTAATAAGAAGATAAACGACAAAATTAAAATATTTTTAAGTCAAAACATTCAACATGTTCTGAAATGCTTCACAGTTCACTTGTTACATTAAATGAAAAATTCCAATTTTTGATAGTTTGAGTAATAAATATACAAGCGTACCATCTAACCATTGACATGGTGCCAGGGTAATGAAATATTGACTACCATTTGAATTTGGTCCACTAAAATAAAAAAACAAAATTGAAACAACAATAAAGTGTTAAAAAATAGTCTCAAAATAAAAAATAAAGTCTACTCCTCGTTATGAGAATGAAATTTTACAAAAACTTGCAAATATATCAAATATATATATATCAGCAACCAGAATCAATTCTTCAAAAAAAAATGTTGCAAGATTTCAGTTTTCCACAAAAAATCTTTATAAAAGGTTGAATGAAAGGAAATATTATAAGCTCTATAATTCTTTATTTTTGCCTTAATAATAAAATTTTTTCTGCTTTTACAAACTATGTTTGATTATCTCAATATCTAAAAATTGTTAAAACAAAAACCTTCAGCAATTTTAGTATGCTGCAGTTGGTTACAGGGGCATAACAGTAGTAATAAAATTCAAAAGGGGTCTTTAAGATTCAAAACACCATGCAAAATTAAAATTTTCTCAGTCAGAAAAAGTTTCTTTTTTGTCAAGATACAAAAAATTTTATTTTTTTACACGGTTAATGAAAAAAGAATTATATCAAAAAACATATTGGGTTACAGCACCTAAACATTTTCTTTAGGTTCATTCAAATAAAGAATTATTCACCTATTAGCCATGGACAAAATTCCAGCTCCTGTATGCTTCAACTCTGGATGAATTTCATCTTCAAACATGGGCCTTGCAAAAAAATATAATGTTATTTTCTGAGTGCAAAAACCCAACACCCAATGCATTCTTCCACTAATCTAAATTTAAAATGTTTTGAAATATGGCCAGAATTATAAGAAAAAAATATAAATTTTAAAAATCTACTAATTAAAATCCAACAAAATTTACAAGATTTAGGAGAAATTAGAACTAATTAATATCTACAACAAAGAGCTTATTAGTTTGTATTTATTAGTACATTGATATATACAAGGATGCTTATTTACATAATTTAAAAATACAATAATCAGTGACTGGTTGGAAATTTGAAACTTCAAGAAAATCTTGATATACAAAATAGAAAGTCATAAAAAAGTAACAATTAACATAGTGAGTGTCAAAGATAAGATTTTGTTCCAAAAGTGCACAGGACGAGATGTTTTAACAAAAAAATGGCCTTTTTATTACACTCTCACTTCTCCAAATTTAAAAAACAGTTACAAAAACGAAATATCTTGTCATGCATATTTGTCATTATTTATATCTAATTATACATAATATAAACAATTTAGTTGGAGGCTGTCAAATAGTCGCTATCATGGATGAATATTTTTATACCCATATATTGATGAACCACCTTTTCCAGTCCCAGTTGGATCACCTGTCTGAATCATGAAATTCTAAATGATAAAACAATATATAATGATGTCAAACTTAGTTACCAACCTGCTGGTAATGATTTCCAAAATGTTGGTAATATTTGTCTTTTTCAGTAAGCCTTAAAAGGTTACTTTTGTTTTAATTTTATTTTGTGTATTTGTTAAGATTATTGGACCATAATCCCCTAAAACAGAAGCCATGGAGTTCCCCTTGAGGGTTAATTAAAAATTTTTGAAAATTTTGTTATACTTATCAATGTGCATACCTTGATAACATAACTAAATGTGGTAGTGTTACAGTCTGTGATTCAATTCCATACGAAAATTCCAGAGCACCAAAAAGATCTACAATTGTAGTAGTCTAAGAATTTTATGACTTTTGGCTAGCAAATGCCTCCTAACGCCTCTTTTAGGCATTGAAAAATAAAAGAACAAAAGTATCAATCAAAAAAACATTATTTGATTTATGAATTAAGTGAAAAAATCTAATTTTTTAAATTTAGCATTAAAAGTCAATTTTAACCAATAAAATATTTGTTAAAAAATGTTTTTTATTTGAATTTTGTAATGGGATTAAATTTAAACATAAGTTTGATTTTTTTTTTAATTGTGTGGCAAAACAGTGATTAAAACTACTTTGAAGTATTTAATAAGTGTCCAACCCTCAAAAAGAGATATGAATGATACAAAAAACACATATAATCCTAATTGTTTGACACCAAATTTTAACAACAAATATTGTATTTTTCTCAGCTTGAAAATTTTTCAAAATTGAATAAAAATAAAATAAAAAATTTCTACAAAAATTCTTGATCGCAGTTATGGCAATTCTCTCTAGTTAATCTTTGATTCTGGAAATGACAACAATGAAGTTAATTTTCTTTTTAGAGACAGTGATGAAGAAGCTAAAATTTATGGATTCTCTTCGGCGTGGTTTTGCACAAATCAGAGATTGAATTGTGAAGATAGTGAAGATAACCAAAAAACCAAAAAACTAAAAATATTTAAAATACAGTCAGTCTGTGGAAATCACAGTAAAAAATAACATTAGCACTGCAAGGGTTAAAACGTGTTTGAAGTATTTAATTGCAACAATTATATACTACATAATTCAGGACTCTACTGAGTTTTACATATTTCTATAAAGCCCTCCGTTTTTGAAGTTTATCTAAAACTGTGCTAAGTACATAACTATTATTCATTTTTTCCTGAAAAGAAAACGTATCTTCAGAAATAAAAAAAATTGTTATCTATTTCTCTCGGTATTTTGCTACATTTCCAGATTGGAAAAAAAAAAACTTTCTTGCTCAATTGTTTAACAGAAATGATCCCTCTTTTCCACTTATAAAAAAGGGAGTTCATAATATAAAAAAACTTAAACTTCTTACCGGGATGACTCTATGGAATTTAGTTTTGTCATAATATCCTCTACGAGTCTAGAAAAAAATCCAATCATAAAAAAGATTTAACTCCTTAACTAATCATTATCAAAAAATGCAATCAAAAATTCTGTGAAACCTTATTATTGGCCCAATATTTTCTTAAATCAAGCTGACAATTAATATTAATTAATTAAGAAATTAATTTATTAAGAACTAAACAGGTGATTGGAGTTGAGAAGATAAAAAGGACCCTTATAACTTTATTGCTATAGAGTAAAAGGTTTTTTAAATGTTCTTCACCTGAGTGAAGCAAATTTTCTTTGAATTTCAAGATTGTTTTCCTGAATTATAGGCTGATTCCATAAGAATATAAAAACAAAATTTATAAAAAAATATATAATAAAAAAAAATACATAAAATATAAATTAATAATTAATAATTTATAAGATAATGTACATAGAACGCTCAAAATGTATTTAGCTTACAAATAATCATAAACTTCTTCAGCGTATAAAAAGATACAAAACAAACTTTATAAAAATTGATGCAGTTTGATGCCAGTGTGAAAAAAAAACTTAATATTTAATTTCAAATAATAATAAATAATAATAATAACATTTAAAGCCGTAATTTTAATTAATTTTAAGTTGTGTCAAAACTTTTGCTTCAAGTGACAAGAGACCCCAAAATAGACTATTACAAGCACTACAATCACTACAAGCAAAAGATTCAAGGAAATTACTGGCCTATGTGGAAAAACCCAAATTTATAAGCCATTGGAATATCAGATATTAAAAAACAGATAATTCTTAGATCTTCAAGATCTGTTTTTATACAACCACAAGAATTAAAATTGGCTTAAAAATTTATAATAATAATTTATAACCACATTCCCAAATTCAATTACCAAATGCAATTAAAAAACTTTGATGTATAAAAACCCATTAAAATGCAGAAAGAAAATTTAACAAAATTTGATATTAATATTAGCTGATAATAACATTTTATTTATCAATTTAATAACATTCTCGGGGTATCATTATGATTTTAGCTTAATGTCTATACAAGGCAAAAATTAGAACCATAATTGTCACCAATTTCATTAAGCATCGCAAATACATATGAGACTATAGATCTATATCAAAAAGCAAACTTAAGGATGTTTTAAATTCATACAGTGACTCCTGCAAATCAAGTAATAACACATTTAAAGGAATTGCTTTAAAATTCACCTAATTGATTCCATCTGGGTTTGACCGAATTATCTTGTAGCAATACATAAAGGACACAATCAACAAAAAAAAATATACTAAAACAGCAAAATTAGTTTTTATTCTTAGTGATTTTAGGACAAAGATTGTGTATTTCAGCAACTTGGTTAAGACAACTTAAGGCAACTGACAGTTTTTCTCTGTATTATTATGTAACATAAAATTATAAGAAAAATAAATTTGAATGTTTACTATTTTTGTTATTGTGTTAAAATTTTTAAAAATAACTTATGTTGAGATTTTTACCAATTTTCTTTTTCCATGGAGTGCCCTCTATTTAAAAATTGTAAATTCCAAATTCTAGCTATTAAACCTAACTACATCAATATTACACCATTCGGGTGGCAACTAGCTCCGTTATTACCTGGTCTAATTTGCAGCGGACACCTGATATTAATGATTGAGAAGGTTGAGACTGAACTAAATGTCAAAATATTGACTTAGATATTTTTTTTTTTTTTTTAATTCATTTTCATGCAAACCAGGGTATCTTCTTGTCACATGATTTTATTCGCTAAATTTACAAAGGATCACATGATAAATATAATGGTTTGACATTGCATTAGTCAAGGGTATTTAATATTTAATATTTAGTTTAAGAATAAATCTAGCACAATATCTACTAAAACTAAAAAAGATCAATTAAAGGTATTGAAAACAAAATTCTTCAGAACAGCTGAAGTTATTATCGTTTAAAATTACATATCTTGATCCATAGATCATGAATGTAAAAAGCATACATGAAAAAACTATTTGTATATCCAATCCACGACACACTCATTAAGTCAGCATAAACAATATGTTAGGGATATTTTAAAATGTTAAAAGCATTTACAAAAGTTATAAAATAATACCAGTTCTGCAAAATTAGCACATGTTCTTGGAGCATGGTTCCAATAAAGCTCAACCTCAATATCTCCCTGAAATAAACAAAAACACATTCATTAAGCCTAAGATTAAATTCTTTAGTATGAAATCTTTTTTTTTTTAACCATTTAAAAAACATAACATATTCATGATTTTTAACATTAGAGTTCAAGTGCATTTAGGTTAGGCAACATGTTCCAACGTAATTGTATCTTTAAAGTGGGGCCAAAACAAATCAAATAAATGTATTTCAACAAATAGCTTTGAGCTAATTCTTATAGAAGGCCCCACAGTTTTGGTTCTGGTGCACTTAGATTTTTCATTTGAGTTTTAAGTAAAGAAAATTGTTCTTCTAGGGGGATTGAGCCCACAACTCTACGACAGAAACCAAAGCCTTAACAACTCGGCCAGACAACCATGAAGCATTATGAAAAGTAACTATAATGTTGTACAATATTGAGCTTTTCAAGTCATGTATAGATTTTACAAGTATACTAGTATTAAACTTTAATGATATATCTTTAAATCTATCTGATTTATTATTTTTATATAAATGCCACAGCATCTATACTAGACATCTACAACTTTTAATGATCGAAGTCTACAAAACTGTAAACCAAGCAAATACAAAACTGCAAAAATTATTTTCTTTTAAAAGCATGACTTATAATCTGCAGAATAAATCACTTCTTAAACTACCTCCAGCTTGCAATGTTATAAACTCACTTCTTTTTAAAGCTTGCCTTGTTTGGAATAATCTGCCCAGAAGTGTTTTGACTTTTAAAAGGAAGATTAAAGTTTGGAGTGGATACCTGTGCTTGTTGAAAATAGTTTTTCTCTACATTATTTATTTTCTTATAATTTTTGCTATATTTAGTTTGAAAACTTATTAGTTTATGTTAATCATAAATGATAATTGTTTTTTATTTGTACTACATTAATACTAAAGTTAAATATATGTTATAACGAAAAGATTGGACATTTTCTTGGATTTCATTTCCGAAATGTTTGATGAAAGAGAGCTTTCAAATAATTTAATTAAGCATTCTTTACCATGCAAGATCAAAGCTGTGTGTTCAAACCTCAGACTATTTTTGGCCCCAGGTTAAAAATACAAATGCGTTGTTCGATTTCTCAATATTTTGCAAAATTTTTTCAATACATTTAAAACTGAAATCCCTGAACAACAATTCAGTGAATGTAGTTTTCTGGTTCAAATCTTATCTCTCAAATAGAAAATTTAAGGCAAAAGTTGATGAAGAACTTTCTAATAAAGTATTAGTGAAATGTGGGGTCCTTATGGGTAAATTTTATGTTAATGACATGAAACAAGCACTAGACCATGAATTACTTCTTGACACAGATGACTCTTGCTTGATTTTCCAACATTAAGGATGTAAAAGAAATAGAAAATATTTTAAATAGAAAATTTTCCAACCTTTGTGAATGGTTTGTAGATAACAAACCAAGTGTGCACTTTGGAGAAGAGAAAACCAAGCATATCCTTTTTTCATCTAAAATGTTATGCCTGCTATTAAGGCCTCAGTAAATCACTTAAAACCCTTTTGAAAAGTGCACAAAATAAATGTAAAAGATTTTTTTAAATATGGATAATCGTGCACATATTGGTATAGAGCCATAAATTGGCCGCTTGTTGATATATGAGGGTCAATCAGGAAATTGCTGCACATCCATTTAAATTCTGCAGTAGAACCAACTTAAATTACATGTCTTGAAATCTTTAAAGTTTTTGAAAATAAAAGAAACCTTCTAAGCAACAGCCATCTAAGGTTAGATACACCCTTAAGAAGATCAAGCATGGGAAAAAATTGTCTGCCATCAAAAGGTCCATTTATATGGAACAACCTCTCTAATGAAACAAAATCAATCACAAACTATAACGGTTTAAACCATTAGATCAAGGAAACATTTTTTAGCTCTCTGGATATAGTTCGCAGACCTAATAAATATATATAGACTTATATAAATCTGTAAACAACAATTTTTTTTTTTTTTTTTACTATGCTTGACTGAAACAATCTCTCTATGCTTTTGTGTGTGATTTATAATATATGATTATAGACCAAAATGGAAATATTGTTGTGACAGACAATTTTTCTAACTATACTTACCACCATTTGTTTTTTTATCTGAAAGTTTATCCTTTTTGTTGTTATATAAAAATAATGTGTATAAAGGATTTCTTCATTTAAATACTGAATCTCTTTCAGCGCAAATTGAACATGACATGATTTTTCTGACTGAAAGTAAGATACAGGTTTACAAAAAACCTATTAGGAATATTAATTTACCCAGATACACCATTAAAAATAAGAACCCTGAGTCCACTAAAGATGGGGTTTTATTTTACATTGATAATGAATTACAGTAAAAAATGAGAAATGATCTTAATCTTAATAAATCCAAAGAAGGAGATTCTATGTTTATTGAAATAATAACGAAAAGTGGAAAAAAAACCAGTTGCAGGAATTTATAAACACCAAAATCTAGACTCAAGAGATTTTGTCAAAATCTACTCAGTCAGTCTCTTTGAAAAACTATCTACAGAAAATAAAGATATTTTATTAATGGAGATTTTAACATAAATTTTATCAACTATGATAGCTGTAAGGGTGTCTAAAAGTTTGTTGACATTATATACCAAAATTCTATGCAACCCCACATATTTTCACCTATTAGAATAATAATCTAGAGTTTTAACAAAGTTTTTACAATTTTGTAAACAAAGGCATAATTTCAAGAAATCTCACTTTTTCAATATCAGATCATCTCACAGTTTCTACTTGTTAAGGAACACTCAATTCAAGAACTCATAAAAGATTAAAATATATTTGTATACAAGGATTTCTCCGTTTTAAGTAAACAGAAAGAATTCCTTTCCCCTGAACTAAATTCCATTATTTGGGATGAAATTTTCATTTTGAAAAAATGATGCAAATATTTCACTCTTGAATTTTATGGATAGACTTAACCATCAAATTAATAACTTGGTTCCCTAAAAAGAAGAAAGTTGGAAAATTGGTCAAAAAGAAACCATGGATAACCAATGTCATTCTTAACTCTATTACAAAAAGAATCTCATGTACAAACAGTTTTGTTTAATCAAAAACAGAGGAAGAAAAGAAAAACTTTTCAGTGATCACAAAAAATACAAAAATACCCCAGCAAATGTGCAACAACAAAGTAAATATACATATTACAAATTCTACTTCTTAGATAATAAAAATCTGGCAAGGAATTAAACAAATTATCAATTTTAATCCCAAAGTTAAATATTCGCCTACCTCAAATCTTAAGAACAAAGAACTTACCACAAACACTAGAGAAATTGCTGAACATTTCAATGAATATTTTAATCAATTGCTCAAAAAGTTGATGAAAAAATTATTCTTGCAAATAAAAATTAAAAATTCAAAAATATTTGTGTTTGTCAACTCAGGCATTAATAATTTAAGAGATAAAACGCATGTCATGAGTTATAAAATTTTATTGAGCGACGTTTCAGGAGTCATGCTGCTCCTA
>JAUZNK010002562.1:0-11394 GCA_035046665.1 Euphysa ruthae
GTATTGCTTAACTCTACAAAGCGCAGTTGATATTTAAATCCAGTTATTAAAAGATGGCATTTAACTTGATTTAGTTACCATTAAATATTCTATTGACATTAAACTGGCATGCTTGATAAAACTGTTTTTAAGACATTATTACATGATTAAAATTTAGTATCGTTTGCAAAATTACACACTTCTGATTCACCAATTATAAAAAATAAGTCATTAATGTATATTTTAAACAAAACTGGTCCTAATATAGATCCACGTGGAACACCTTTTAGTAACTAAGACCAAGAACCAAAATCTCTTTTTATGTTGGTACGCTGCCATCTGTTTGATAAGTTACTATATAATAATTCAAATGCAGTTTTATCAAATCGGTAGGCGTGTAGTTTTGCGATTAGTAAATAACTATTTAATGTATCAAATATTTTATGTATTTAAAGCTTTTGAGAGGAAATCCGAGGTGGAATATTTTTGAAAGTGTTAGCTTTTTTGCCTTCTTGATTTTGTATTTCTTGCTTTAAATTTTGAAGACTTACTAAAGAAAATGTAAATGAATTTTTATGAGAAAACTTTTCCTTGATTTTTAAAGTGCTTGAATAAAATTTAAAACGGTTTAGAATTGCAACAGTACTGTTATTAGTTCGTGTCCAAATCTGAATAAAGTATGTTTATTTCGATATAACTCTTCCTTTTTTTTGAGTAATGTCGTCAAAATAAGCTACCACATTAAAGCGATCAAATCTGCTTTTTTGTCATTTCTGTAGCGAATTCGTATAATCTTTCGGTTACTAGAAATTTTAACTAAAAATAAATGTATGTTTATCTATAAACATACATCAAAAGAAATGAAACTTGCATGGTCTTTTAATGAAAAAGCGCTTTAATCAATCTTGTTGTTTGGACTGCAGGAGAGTTATCTACCACCAACATTGACGTCATTGTATAAACATCTTGTAAAATAAATACAAACAAGCAGATTAAGCGGATTAAATAAAATCTTGAGATACGATTACCTATTTCAATCAAGTTGTGTTGACGTTGGGAAGCAGAATACGTCATTATTGACAAATTCTGACTTTTGAATAAATTAAGTGTGGTTTTTATATTATTTATCTAAAAAAAAATTTCCATCTTCTCACAAAAACTTTTGGCGTCAAAGTTATCGTAATTTAAATTTAAGATATAGTATTGTGTAAAGTGTTAGCAAAATGTCTGCGGGAGATTTGAAGAAAAAGTCAAGTACTCTTTTATGCCGTGCTAAATCACCAACATTGTCTAGGAAACGCGGTGTAAGGCGACACAAAAGCCTGTATGCCAGAAAAAAATCGGAATCAGAACCGGCGTTGGTAACGGAATTAGAAGAAAAACACCAAACAATGGAATTTGGAATAGACTATAATAAAATGAAAGGAAAAATACCAAACGCAAGCAGTTATCTTAGGAGCCAATCACTGCCTCTAATATCTTCACCTTCGTCAAAAGGCTCTTCAGAAGAAGATCTAGCTGATCAATTTAATAGTTTGACTACTAGCTAGCAGCTAAGAAATTAGTATTATGGTAATTTAGAGTATGCTTTTGCCTTATACAAATTTCGCTTAAAATGAAAGGCATTGTGGAATGGTTTTTACATTTCACTAGCAAACACCAGGAAAGTTTTGAAATCGAGATTTTTTACAGTTGACAAAGTTAATACTAATTTTTGTTCGAATCAAATCTAAGGTTCATACCTTAATAGAAAATTTTTTATTCAATGAATTTGGTTATAAAACTTTTGGAGAAAATCAAGGGTTTATTTGTATATTGCATTGAAGCAGTCAGTAAAACGAACCGAAAAAAGATTATTCAAGGATCAAATTGATTTATTCTTAATTTAAAAGAACTTGTCGATGACATTGTATAAAAATAATCCTTCCGGCTAGTTAAAATACACACACACTTTTTTTTTTTAAACAGCGATTAACTTCCCCCTGAAAACCCCAAGAGATGATTCAAGAGCGTAAAGAAACATAGAATGTTTTAATTGCGGAATATCCCTTTCATTACTTATATTCTTCGTATGTAATATATCAAATATGCTCCTGAGATGCATGTTGTGCCTAAAAAACAGTTATTAAGCTGAGAAATGCTGTTGTCATTTCCTTTAAATGTAAATGTAAATAAAATATTCCTAAAATTACCCATGATAGAGTTGATTGATTATTCGTTATATAATATATAGTCAATATATTATTTAACGAGTAATCAATTTAATAAACTTACTGGTGACAAAAATCACGTAATTTCCTAAGCGCGCTTTGCAGCTGGAGCTTATTTGGCATTAAGGCAAAAAATTCTCTCTAGAAGGGAGGTTTTTTTTTTTGCTAACTCCGCAGAAAATTCGTGCCGATTTTTAGGCTCAAATTCGTGCCTATTTTTCCATATTTTGTCTCGTCTCCCCCATTTCTTTATTAATAATACTTGAACAATGGAGAATAATTCATTCTCAGACAATATTTTTTATAAAATATGACCAATTCAGGTTTCTCTATCGTAGATAATGTTTTGCGTCTGTTGTTGTGTTTTGTAACTAAATAATATCTAAGAGTGTTTATAATGACTGCTGGTTATTAAAAAACAAGTTTTAACTCTTTTCAAAGAAATATTATTAAAAAGTAATCAAAAGAAGAATAATCAATGATGCATTTTGGTATTTAATATAAGAAAAGTTATTAAGGTAAATAAAACAGACAAGTGTTGCTAATTATAATTAGTGTATGAATCTTTATATATAAAAAATGTAGATATTAGCTATAAAAAGTGGATCTAAATCCTATTTTAGTAATAATTAAAATAATCTTTAAAGGATTGTTATTTTCTATTATATATATTGTATTATTCAAAGTTCATTGAAAATTTGTGTCAATATAGCTACATTGTATTTTTAATTATAAAGAAAGTACTGATATGATATACAGCCGTTTCAAGCATGTATACACAGCGGAAGTGAACTATTTTTTTAACTGAAATTTTCCGGAAAAGTGGGTTGTACTTATTCTAATATAACTAGATCTATATTTAATATTTTTTTATTTTGTAAAAAACTGGTTAAATTAGAAGAAATTATCTTTAAATGTAATGAAAATAATATATACAAACATTGCGAGAGGTGACGTATTTTCGTCCTTAAAATTGGCTTTTTCGTCACTTATCATTATTTTTCGATATTAAATAGGAAATTTATTTTTTGCAAGTGAAAAATACTACCAATATAAGGGCTATGTTGGTCGTTTCGTACCCTTAATCAATGTCATTGGATTTAGGGTAAGAGTATAACCGTACCCTAAAACCTTAACCCTAAAGAAGCTATACTTCTTGAAATAACTAGATTTCAGGGCTTTCAGGGTAGATTTTTGATGAAAATAATGACCTGCAAAAGCTGGCAATAATCAAAATATAAATGTTTGTGGAAGCATGGCAAGCTTATATATTATACGCGGGTAGCTCAGTTGGTAAGACATCTGACTCCCAACCGTAGTGCAAGTGCGGGTATCGCCCACTCAGCTATAAGTAGCATTCGATTTGATTCGGTGCGATAATTTAATGGTTGTCTGACCGAGAGATTATTTACCATAAGCTCAAATAGGAGCTCTAAGTACACCAAAAGAAAATCCATAGGAACCTTTTGAAATATACCAGCTTGAAGTTGTTTGTCGGTGACACTTTAAAAAATATACTTTCGAAACATGTTGTTCTCTCTTACGAGTTTAAACTTAAATTGACCTTCTGTACTTTAATAGAAGGTAGATTATTTCTAGTTTTAAGCACGTGATTTTGAGATGTAAAATATTTGACAAATTTGATAAACTTGAAGCTCTTCTTACCGTTTAAACAGTTAAAAATCACAATGCAAGCTCTTTTTCTAAGCCCTATGTTAAGTTTTGAAAATTCGATGCCGTTTGAGCTACGTAGAATTATACTAATAGACCACTTTTTCAACTTCAAATAACTTTAATAAAGATGTGTTTATGACTTTTATAGAAACATGGTTCCACAGTAAGCAATTAAAAACTGTATCACCGTCAAGTTCTCTGTAGTAGTTTTTCTTGTTGCAAATAATACACTTTCTGTTTTACCTTTTTTGAAGTTAATACAGAAAGGTCGCTTTATTTTAAATTGATTTTAAATTACGCCTTTTTTCAGCTATTTCAATAAGTTTATAGCAAGCAAAATACACAACCGTATCCTTCACTTGCTTCGCTAACTGAACTTCATCACATTATTGCATGCAGTCATGTAAATCGTTAAAACATATAAGAAAAATCCAGGGTTTGACAAAGGATCATAAATAGTTGGTATTATTATTATTATTATCATCATTATATATATTTATTGTTGGAAAGCTAACGTTAAAGATCATACATGATAATTGTTAACAAAAGAAAAAACTGCAACAGAATTCAAGAAACAACAAACTACCTGAGCCTATCAGTGATTAATATACAATAAAGCTACAACCAAATAAAATTAAAGCCTTTCGATAGTATTGAAATTAGTTTTAACTGATAAATAACAGCAGATACATCATGTTATGGAATTGGGATGATTAAAAATTAATTTAAGATTGGTATTATACCTACAATTTCATGATTACGTAATATGTTAGCAAACTATTTTGACATAGTGACATAGACTTATAAATTTTTGGACTTCAAAATAATTTTAATAATATCCTTGGTACAAAAGTAAAATATACTTAACTTAGGAAATAAAGCAGGTATGCAAACCCTGCCTTGAAATATCATTGCTGCGAAAGATATTTCTCCTACAATAAAGCTGTAAATAGAAGTAAATTCTCTCTCGGCCATATTGAAATTAATTTTGACTTGGTTTTGATTTGGTAGCTAACAAATTGTTGTTTCGTTTGAAACTGTAGCCAATCATTATCTTTTGGAATTCTACCGATAGTAAACTTTTTTGGTGATCTTGGACAGCTAGGACCAGTTGGTGCCAAAGACTTGCTTGTTCAACCATCAAATACAGAGTCAA
Source organism: Euphysa ruthae (assembly GCA_035046665.1). Taxonomy (NCBI): domain Eukaryota; kingdom Metazoa; phylum Cnidaria; class Hydrozoa; order Anthoathecata; family Corymorphidae; genus Euphysa; species Euphysa ruthae. The sequence continues at coordinate 5,020 of JAUZNK010002562.1, forward strand.
CAGAGAAAGATGCTGGCTACGCTATTACAGATCTTTTGACCAATGTGTGCTTTTACAACAGAACATGAGGCAAGGACTTGGAATTATTATTAACTAGAATTATTAAATCAGTTGTTACGTATTAGGAGTAGTTAAATTGCGCAGAATGATTGGCTACAAGTTAACAAAAGGTATGGAAAAGAACTACCCGACATTGAGCAACTGAGTTTCAAGCACAACAATGTATTGACTCTAGTTGGAAACTTTGAACGAAGCTAATGAAGAAAATCATTTTAAATTTTCGAAATAAGGTGTTTCGGTGGCTATAGTTTTACCAAAAGTTTTTTATCCTCATCACTAAAAGATTGACAAGAAGTGTGTAAAATGAATGTACTTTACTTGCTGTTGGTGCGGCTGTGATACTTACAAAAATTCAAGCTGGAGTAACTGGAATGGGATTAAACAATGGTGCATTGGGTGTTGAAATTAGTATACTTTATAAACGTTTTTCCACCTTCATTTCCAAAAGCTGTTGTTGTTCAAAATTCTGGATACAAAAGCCCTGCATGGATAAATTCCAATCCTCTATGGACTCCAATTTCCGTAAACACCGGCAGTTTTGAGAAGAACTGTTGTAGCAGAATAGCTGTACCCTTAATTCTAGCTTATGATGTACCAATTGAAAAATCTCAAAGTATGACAGTCGGAAAAGGTAAACCAGACACCATTGTCGTGAGAAACTACACAATGGAAAATTCAATGGACAAATCAACCTTGGTACAACATATGCATGGTATGGTGTTGAACATGAGTCAATTTGTGCTTTAGCCGAGAGACCATCCACACATGGAGGTTAGAAACAAACGAGAAGAAAAGTTACATAAGGTTGTTACAAGAAATGGAAAAAAATTGCAATGGCCAAATTACAGATAGTTTATGTACGAGTAATGTGGCTTGTAAATGTTGTAATCACATATAACCAAAGTTAATTGAAAAAAAGTTAATCAATACCTCTAGTATGATTATCCCTTTGTATGCTCTAACTCCATCAAATGTTTTATTTTTCATCCAAGCTTATCAAATACTCTATATAATCTATCTTATACTGCATTGAATATTGTCTATTTTGCAAGCATAATAAAACAGTCATTTATATATAAAAAATTTATCCAACTCATCAAATTACTATGAAAAAAACAAACTTATTCATTTATTACCTCTATGAACAACTACCATATACCACCAATTACCATCTAGCACAGCTCCACGCTTTTGTCAATAAAAGAATATCTTCATTAAAAATTTGAAAAGTTCGCATAATTTGATTCAAAGAAAACAATATTTACAGTTTTTTAGCCCTACAAATATTGGGCTTTTTGTAAGACATATAGTTAGGGGGGATGGTTGTTAAGCCAGCCCCATAACTTTTTTGTTACTAATCCAACGGATAAACGAATTGGCATAATTTTACTTGACCGTTATTTATATCAGATGGTAAAAAAAATCGAATTATTTTCCGCCATTTTTACATAACGTCACTATTTAGTAAAATATATGGTAAACTGTAATTCAATTAAAATATAAGATTTAGTCTATTTGGAGGTCATTTTTAATCGTATATGGTCTTTTATTTTTACATCGCGTTATTCAATATCAACAGTTTTTACGAAAATATATCTGCAATTGACGAAAGCGACGTCGCATCATGCCTGGTGGTGGGAATTTTTTTTTTTTTTTGAACTTAAAGTGTTCCTAGATGATTTTTAGGGAGAGGGAAGAATTGTAAAGTGATAAGCTTTAGTGGTTAAAACAATATTTACAACACTATGTAGCCGTGGGGCTACATGCTTTTGTAGGCCTAAAGAATATACAAAGAAAAATTTATATCGAAAATGTACAAAACGAACTAAGAAAACTCTCCTCAAGGACACATGACCCCTTCCTTTTCATTATTTTTACCAGAATATATTTTTCTTTTGGCTCTCAATTTTTTCCTTAGCTTTTTACAAAGGGGTGTCAACGGTTCATCTCACGTACCCGGGACGTATTCTTCTGTTTTAGTTTATCTGTGGCAGTGGCGGTGCCGGATCTTGACCTTTGCTTTAATTTAGATGATTATACGATTGATTATACTATGATATGATTTAGATGATTACGTTTTTTACCATTTTAACACCTTCTCTTGTGAGCTCTAGCACTTTTATAATTTTTACTCGATCCAATGATAACAAAAATGAACATATATAGTAGAAAAAGCTTGAAGAAGATGAGAAAAAATTTCAAACGATTTTAAATAGTCGAAACGACTGCTATTTTCAAAAGCTCACACCATTAATTTATAAATATACAAAGTTCAACCGCCCTAAATTTTTCTGTATCTGAGATACAGTGTCTGAAGCAAAAGCCGTTGCTATAATATTTGGAACTAAATTGACCTATAGAATATCCCCAATATCTCGAGAATGATCAAAAAAATTCGTTTCTGTTTTCACTCAATGTTTAAGTTGGGGAATAAAATAATAGTATGATAAAAAAAAGTAAAAAGTTATAATTTTCACCCATTGTTATAGGTTACTACTAACATAACACCTTCACTTTTAAAATAAAATTGCGATGAAATTGAATTTTGAAAATTCCGTCTAAAAAAAGGTTGAGCTTAAGCCTAGATACTGAACTCAAACGGTTTTTCTTTTTATAAAATCTGAATAGCTGAACGAAAACTTCAAAGCGCAACGAAAAAACAGAATAGTAAAATTGAGCATAAAAAGATAGAAGGCAGGATACCCACTTGGCGGAAGACGTCGAAAGGATGTCACGAAGACGTCTATTGTCAGTTAAGACGTTGAAAAGATGGTCAGGTCAATGTGCCCACTGGATAGTGAAATTGCCATTCGCGAATTTCAAATTTTTTCTTGGTTTTATCAAGTTTCCCAATCTCGCTTTTTTTTAGAGGAAACATATTTTAATTCTCGAAAAACTTCAATTTTCCTTTTAATTCCAAACTAAATTATGTATAAATACATAACACGTATAAAATAGTACAAAATATATTCATTAATGAGTGACATCATGCACAAGAAAAATGATGACTACTTCATCAAATTAACTTCTTAATAACTTTATAAATTTTTCTTATTTCTTCTCAATATTATGGCGTCAACTCCTCGTAAAAGACCATACACATCCAGCAATGAATCTAAAGAAGGTTAGTTACAGTAGTTTTCTTCAAACTTTACTGGAGCTTAGAATGACGAATTTACTTTTCTCACACTAAAGTACATTCACATAAAATCTTTTGATTGCCAAATCTAAAATGAGACACGATTTTTTAAGTAACACAAAATTTTTTTTTTATCTATCTCAGATGTTTCATTGTTTTTTGGGAGTTTTCGGCCATGTCTTTCCTACATTAACTTGTTTCTCATAAAAAAAATAAAATAAAAATAAAGTTTATTGATACAACATTGTTTCTATTGTTGAGGGTCATGTAGAGAGGAGACGGTTACATGTTATATAGGATGTTAATACTTTAGGATTAATGTAGTTTTGCGGTCAAACAAAATAACATCTATGTTTCCGGTACACGGGAGTAGTATAAATAATATTTTGTTATTTCTAACATATTGGTAAACTTAAATCAATGCAATAAAATTAACTTTTTTACATTTTGCGTACTTTTTGGGCAGAAAAATATATTATAATTGATTGAGGCCACATGAAAAGAAAAAAAAATCTCGTCTTAGAAACAGATATTATTTGCTTGGCCTTAGCTACTGCACGTTTTAATAAAACTGTTGCTTAGCGGACTAATCAAATTTATAAAAATTTTTTTTATCAACCGATAATAAAATGAATGAATAAATTTCACAGTCACAGATACTATTGGTCTGAATAGATATATTGTATTTGTCAGCACTATCAAAACCTGTAAAGAAGTGCCAGTATTTTGAAGTAATACTGGCACTAGATTCAAAAGAAGCAAGGCTTTTCTGTTCCAATATTGGTGTACATCCACGATTTTTCTTAAATTCTGGTATCACGGTAAGCTATGTGGTTCGGTCTTGTAATGACTTTTTGTTTGTTGACAGCTAAAATATGTCCACCGTTAAATTAAAGCTTTCTTTGAAACGTTATCCTAAATCAAAAAAAAAAAAAAAATATGATTAATAACGAACTGATTAAATGAAACCAAATAAACAATTACAGTTTAAACAATCGCTTCAAGATCAAGTGAAAGTTTCTGTCTAATTTAGAATCTTTTCGGCTCTTTAGATTGGAGCTTGCCGTTTTTTTATCAGTTACGTTAATGGTGAGTTCATTTTTTTATTTTGGATATTTTGTTCATCTAAGCAGTGGCGTGTGATGGTCAATATTAAACTTGATTTTTCCTCGCACTATATAAACTGTCATTATTTAATATTAAAATTCTAGTTTTGTTTTTCTTTCTTGTTGTACAGCATGCCGTGATTGAAAGGTTATTTTTATACCTTTTTAGCACTCGCCAAAAACGCACACATGCATTTTGGAAAACTGAGTCCGAGTTAGCATTTATGAGAAGTTCACACCAAAGTTAAGAAAAATGGAAGAAAAATATTGAAAAAATTTAAAAAGTTAAAAATTTTGAAACAATTTGAAAAGTTCCATCCACGTTAAATATATGAAAACGCAAAAACTTGTTTTATGTTATATATAAACAGAACAATGGAACAATTTATTTCACACTAAAATAAACCTGATGCCTTTTCACATAAGGCGAGCTTTTCTATTCAAATCTATTGAAATAAATGAATACTTCATACAGTGAAACCAACCTTATGTAGCATACGTATAATAATTTATTCACCTTTATAGCTTATATTTAACTTATTAAGTTGTCAAACCGAACATGAATTTAAAATTCATCTATGTAAAAAATAGACATATACTAAAATAAACTTGGTATGCTAATTAACGTCAACTCCCAACCCAACCCCCTCTCTCCACATCCATGTTTTTTTCCAGGGGAAATTGTCAAAAACTACTAGACTTCAATTCATTCTTTTAGTATCATCTAAAGATATGTTCTGATAGTTTCTGATAGAAAACAAACGATTTTTTAAGTCCAAATATTTTGTATTTGTTTTTTTTTATTATACAAGTTTATTTTTTAGGTATTTTTATTTTTAAACGCATGCGTAACGAAAATACGTTTGATGTTTGTAGGCGACTTACACTTAAAAAGTTTTTTTGACAAATATTTACTGCCGTGCAAGATGAGAAAAAATCTCGAGGGTACAAAAAGAACGTCTTAAAGAAGGCTAAACACACCCAATATTTAATATCATTTTGTCAAGTTTTTAAAATCAAAATTAGCTACTTTCTTTGTCTGCAATTTTTTTCGATTTACCCAGTCTAGTTGCCATGTTTATTGTTATTATTTGTTATGCCTATAATAGTCTGTCATTTATCTTGTGATACCTAAATATTTGCTGCCATTTAAAAAAAAAAAAAAAACAAAAGGTTTAAGTCAAGTTCAATTTTTGGAATCTGGGTAGTGTAATAGGTGTTGCCCAAGGCACAATACTCTGTCTTCTGCGTCCATCCATATATATGTATCAATTATTTATTTTCTTGTAATAAAGAAAACTGAAGTCTGTAATTCTGCGGACGACTAAAATATTTATCTATGTAATACTTCTTGATAAAGCTTATTTGATACGAATGAGAAGTATTATGAATACAAGCTAGATCTACATCTGATGTATACTTTTTCTAATTTTATTTATATTTTCATTGTCCACTAATCTGGATGATCTGCCATAGAAATGACATTTAATTAATCATAAGGGTCCTTAAAACAGCATTAATAAGAGTAGTTCACGGAGCCTTCAAACTGGACTTTGTTGAAATAATTACAAATATTACAAGATACTAAAATATTAATAAATAACATAACAATTAATAAAATAAAACAGATACAAAAAAGCATTCACACCAAACACTTGCAGATTCTATGACGGAAGTAGCTATCTAAGTCTCTAGCCCATCACTAAAAAGGACACAAACCATATAAACTTAGGTACCAGGAACTACGAATTCAACCAGCAAATTCAATCGCATATGGCACAAGCTTACTAATCTCCATATTTGCTAATAAAGTTATGAAACTTTTGTTATATAAATACTTAAATCTGTTTTATCTATTGGAGAATTGCCATATTTTCCACGCAACATCCATTTTTGGATGCCAATGGACATACCGTTAAAACTCGATTGATTAACACAAAACTGTTTTACTACGAACTTACAGTAAGAAACTCGACAACTGGAAAAATTTTGTTAACTGACTCCATAATGATTTCTTCGAATCAAACTCAACCTACCGTACAATACTGGGGCGCTATTTCCTTTTCTGCC